>JAVJIF010015014.1:0-66930 GCA_038442645.1 Agave tequilana
TCCCTCATCCTTGCATCTCCCCTTTATTTTCTCCCAAAACTTGCGTCCCTCTCACCCTTTTCCTGCGTCTCCCTTTTATTTCCATGTCTCTATCTTTCTCTCGTTGTGTGATTACTAGACGCGGATTTTACCTCCTGCGTCCAAGTAATTATTTAACGCGATCCTCGAGTTCTTGTGTTAACATGACGCGGAGCTCATGTTCGTGTCTGCGTTCTTCCCGTGTCCTAGCTT
The DNA here is from genome assembly GCA_038442645.1 of Agave tequilana. Taxonomy (NCBI): domain Eukaryota; kingdom Viridiplantae; phylum Streptophyta; class Magnoliopsida; order Asparagales; family Asparagaceae; genus Agave; species Agave tequilana. The sequence goes on from JAVJIF010015014.1 coordinate 232, forward strand.
AAACGCGGGTCTCGAACCCTGCGTTTGTGACATCTACGCAACGCGACTCCCGCATCTGCAATTCCGCGTCTCCATTCTCTTTCCTCTTGGTTCATTCTCTCTCCTCCTTTATATTGAGCGCGTTTACGCGTTGATTTCCTGATTCCGGAGATCAGGGATTTCACAGTATTTTTCGTATTTAGGCGAGTGTCCTCGCCTCCATTCGATTTTTCTCCGTTTTGTGGGTCGACTTGTATTGGCATTATGTATCACTTAACATGCTACTACTTGATACATGTTCCTGCTATGTTATCTCTTATCACTTGTCTCCTGTTATGACATGACTTGTCACGTGTCTAATATCACCTCCAAGGCATATAACACATGACACCTGATATACTGCTACTTAACACTTGTTCCCTATGACATGACTTATTACCTGTCACCTGCCCGATCACTTGTCACTATCATAATTAGTACCTGTTATGATTAACTTTCTACCCATGGTTATCAATTACGGGAATGTAGTACTTGATTTCTTGTTATGAACTCCCGTTATACTTGTTATGTACTCCTGTTATGACCAGTTATGATCCTACTCATTCCCGTAATCTGATAATATTGTTAATAAGCCATAAAAGGATAACTTACACGGGAAATGGGAGGAAGTGATGGATGCCGGTATGATGCCTTGCTTTTAGTAATGGAATACAAAAACTGACGATTTGTGTAAGGAAAATTTCAGGCCCCCAGAAGATGCGTGTTAGGGGGATCTTAGGCCCCCAATGGCTGTGTCCCGGGCGGACGGGAACTACTATAAGTATGAGCTATCAGTTCTTCATCAGCTTCCAGTAATCACCTCGACTTACTTATATATGGATGTATGTGTGTTGAGATGTACACCAGGACACATACCTAGATATATGGGTCAGAGGAGTAATAATAATAAGATGCCAGCTATGGATCATTGCATGCTTTGCCATGTTTGCTTGTATCGGGTTTTACTTTGAATTTTAGTTTTATGATTATTATACTATACATGTTCATATCATGTCTTTTTACTTGTGTTCTACTCCTTTAATCTCCTGCTCTCATCTTATCATATCATGAGTATTCCCTGCTTCATTTTAATTACTGTCTCTCTACTTGTTCCTGCATGCTTGTGCTCACAACATGATTTTCAATGCATATTTATGACTTGAATTTATCATACACGTGTGCTTATCTATGCTCGCATCTGGCTTTCGTGTCACCACTCGCCGGGAGTTCTGACTCCTCTGAATCCTCATGTCCAGGTTTTGGAGCTTGGAGCGTGTGGATTCTCTCAGTTGCTGATCAGAGTGGCGCAGTTGAAGCGTGGACCCCCAGCAGACCATCCAGAGTCCCATCCTCCAGGCCTCCCTGCTCGGCTCTAGAGTTTTCCCGTTATGGCTCTGAGCCTCTATTTGTACTGTTCGTACTTGTACATCTCTTTGTATTCTCGCATTTGCGCCTATCAGTGATGTAATATTCTTGTAATATTTGTCACCTCTGGTGATAACTTTGTAATTGTACTCGTATGTTGGAATGTATAATGCACCACGCGCTTCCATACTCTGATTCTTTCGCTGTACTGATACTTAGCGTATATACGTGAGGTATTTCTGACCTGCGTATATACATCGCAGTAACGTCTCCGTACCCGCTGGATCGGGGCGTTACAAGGTGGTATCAGAGCTTAAGCTCTTACATCCTCAGTACGTCCAGACGGCAAATTAATGGTAAAGAAATTTCCAGCTGGAATGCATGAGTCCCGATTATACAATCCAACTACAAGTGCAGAGTTATCTTTTTCTTGATCATCCTTCCTTTGATTTCTCGTCCCTTCCCTCTTTCCACTGTTTTGGTTTTTCGTAGCCTTTATACCAACTTAAGATATAGTTATACTAGAGAGGTAGTGGCTAGTTCTGAATGAAGCTATTATATGATCTCTTCGGTCAACTCTATGGTGCTCAGGCATTCTCGACATTGATCAACGATTGAGTTATCTTTCAGAAGGCGGTATCCGGATTTTCTACGGTTACTCTATATTCTTGGCTATATCTTTCAGAGTGATCGATGCCTGGTATTCGGAATTCTCAATTATCGGTCTTCTTTATTATGCTCAGTACTATAAGGGTTTTCTTTATCTTCAGTATTCTGGCTTATTCTCGGAGAGCTATCAAGTATGCAGTGCAGCTGGAATTCTATTGCAAAGCAATGACATCAGATCAGTATTATTTGGCATCGTTCAAAGATTTATACGGTAGGAAGTGCAGAAGATGTCTATATTCTGATTATTGTTCAGTCGACTTGGGAGCCCTACCCTAGTGATTCATATCTTGATTGGTATAATTCCCGTCCATATCTCTTTTGTGTTCATTTTACCCCTTATCAAAATTGCGAGGACGCAATTTTTTGTAAGGTGGATGGAATGTAACACCCGCTCCCGGAATACGTACTTAGTTGCGTATCCATATTTTTTAATCGTATTTTTTGATTTACTTCATGTATTTATTTTGTATTATGAATTATTTATATGATCGTTTTGCCTTGGATCTGGATTCGTGAACTCGGAGACAGCCCTAGTCTGAACCGGGAGCCCGATCCAAGAGTATTACTCGATTTGGCCTTTCTGCTATTCAGATTTGACCTATTTTAGTTTCAAACATTATTTTCTAATATTCTAGATTTTTTATGATTTTCTAGAATTTTTCTGAATTAAGTTGTAAAGCTTCAAAACTGGGGTCGACCAATACCGCCGCTCGATTCTCGAATTTTTAATTTACAAACGGAGTTAAAATTCTAAAAATGGCTTTCCCATAACTTCTTAAAATCACATTTTCTATCTAAATACTTTTTCTGAGATTTTTCAGATTTTATCAAAATCCGGCCGACCCGGTATAGACCGGTATTGACGGTTGACTTCAGGATTTTCATTTTGAAAACAGGATTGAATTTCTGAAAACCGATTTTCACCAAAAATCTTAAAATAATATTTATTATTTTTGAGAATTTTTGGAGAGCTTTCCGAGTTACTTTATTTTTGGGCTTTTCCGAGTTTTCGGTGTTTTTCCCAATAGCGGAATCTTATCCTGGTATTTTATTTTTCCTTTTTCTAAATTTTCTCTCCCTCCTCAGACGTGAGTCTCACCAGACTCAGATCTGGTCTTCAATATTAAGATTCATATTCATTCTGCATTTAATGCACTTCTGATCAATTCTGACCAAGTCATTACGACTTTTGTCTTTTCTGCTAAACGCGACTTTCGCGTTTTTCCTCTGGACGCAGGTTTCATCTCCGCGTCTGGCTATCTTTTGCCTAGATGCGGATTCCATTTTTAATGAGACGCAGGTCTCATTTCTGCGTCTCCTTTGTTTTAAATTCCAATGCATACTTGTAATAATTATTTCCCTTATATATACACCCATCTTTCCTTCTTTCTTTCTCTTTCATTTTTCCCTTCCTTCTCCATTTCCAGCAAACGAAATGGAAGCCCCAAAGCCACCATGCCTCCCTCCTTGTCCGGCCACTCTCCCCTCCATCTCCACCACCTTCATCACCAACTCCTCCACCTTTCTCTCCTCCATCTCCTCTACCATACCAACAACAACACACCATCTCCACCATCTTCTTCTTCCTCTTTTCTACCAAACAACTCATTACCTCCAAAGCATCACCACCATCTCCACCACCACATACACCACCTTGGTCACCACCAACTACTACGCCATCTTTCTCCCCTCGGAGAGCTCTTTCTAACGAGCTATAGCTTCGTTCTCCGAAGCCTCGTTTGCAAAACTCCATTTTCACCATTTTAACTACACTTGCACCCCACATTTGCTTGGGCTTGGAGCTTTGGCCACCTTCTCCGCCACCTCCTCCCGCCAATTCGCCGCCGCCGGCTATACTATCCTATCCTTCTTCTTCTTTCTTTTCTTTCCTTTCTTCTTGCTTTCTTTCCTTTCTTTTTCCTTTCCTTTCCTTTTTCTTTCATTCTCTATTTTTTCCCTCATCCTTGCGTCTCCCCTTTATTTTCTCCCAAACCTGCGTCCCTCTCACCCTTTTTCCTGCGTCTCCCTTTTATTTTCCTGTCTCTATCTTTCTCTCGTTGTGTGATTACTAGACGCGGATTTTACCTTCTGCGTCCAAGTAATTATTTAACGCGATCCTCGCGTTCTTGTGTTAACGTGACGCGGAGCTCATGTTCGCGTCTGCGTTCTTCCCGTGTCCTAGCTTAAACACCGGTCTCGAACCCTGCGTTTGTGACATCTACGCAACGCGACTCCCGCGTCTGCGATTCTCGCGTCTCCATTCTCTCTCCTTTGGTTTATTCTCTCTTCTCCTTTATATTGAGCGCGTTTACATGTTGATTTCCTAGATTCCAGAGATCAGGGATTTCACAGTATTTTTCGTATTTAGGCGAGTATCCTCGCCTCCATTCGATTTTTCTCGGCTTTGTCAGTCGACTTGTATTGGCATTATGTATCACTTAACATGCTACTACTTGATACATGTTCCTACTATATTATCTCTTATCACTTGTCTCCTATTATGACATGACTTGTCACCTGTCTAATATCACCTCCAAGGCATATAACACATGACACCTGATATACTGCTACTTGACACTTGTTCCTTATGACATGACTTATTACCTGTCACCTGCCCGATCACTTGTCACTATCATGATTAGAACCTGATACCTGTTATGATTAACTCTCTACCTATGGTTATCACATTACGGGAATGTAGTACTTGATTTCTTTTATGAACTCCCGTTATGCTTGTTATGTACTCCTGTTATGACCAGTTATGATCCTACTCATTCCCGTAATCTGATAATATTGTTAATAAGCCATAAAAAGGATAACTTACACGGGGAATGGGAGGATGTGATGGATGCTGGTATGATGCCTTGTTATAGTAATGGAATACAAAACTGACGATTCGTGTAAGGAGAATTTCAGGCCCCCAGAAGATGCGTGTTAGGGGGATCTTAGGCCCCCAGTGGCTGTGTCCCGGGCGGACGAGAAGTACTATAAGTATGAGCTATCAGTTCTTCATCAGCTTCCAGTAACAACCTCGACTTACTTATATATGGATGTATGTGTGTTGAGATGTACACCGGGACACATACCTAGATATATGGGTCGGAAGTAATAATAATAAAAGATGCCAGCTATGGATCCATTGCATGCTTTGCCATGTTTGCTTGTATCGGGTTTTACTTTAGATTTTCGGTTTTATGATTATTATACTATACATGTTCATATCATGTCTTTCTACTTGTGTTCTACTCCTTTAATCTCCTGCTCTCATCTTATCATATCATGAGTATTCCCTGCTTCTTATCAATTACTGTCTCTCTACTTGTTCCTGCATGCTTGTGCTCACAACACGGTTTTCAATGCATATTTATGACTTGAATTTATCGATACACGTGTGCTTATCTATGCTCGCCATCTGGCTTTCGTGTCACCACTCGCGGGGGGTTCTGACTCCTCTGGATCCTCATGTCCAGGTTTTAGAGCTTGGAGCGTGTGGATTCTCTCAGTTGCTATCAGAGTGGCGCAGTTGAAGCGTGGACTCCCAGCAGACCGTCCAAAGTCCCATCCTTCCAGGCCCCCCTGCTCGGCTGTAGAGTTTTCCCGTTATGGCTCTGAGCCTCTATTTGTACTGTTCATACTTGTACATCTCTTTGTATTCTCGCATTTGCGCATATCAGTGATGTAATATTCTTGTAATATTTGTCACCTCTGATGATAACTTTGTAATTGTACTCGTATGTTGGAATGTATAATGCACCACGCGCTTCCGTACTCTGATTCTTGCATGTACTGATGCTTACCGTATATACGTGAGGGTATTTCTGACCTGCGTATATAGTCGCAGTAACGTCTCCGTACCCGCCGGATCGGGGAGTTACACCTTACTTGCTTGATCCTAGGTCTATGGTGTGCAAATGAAGAAGAAGACCTAAATCACCATTTAATTGGTGATTAAAGGCCTACTATTAGCCATTGACTTAGAGTAAAGATTTTGTCAGCCCAGGGTGTCAAATCGCAAATCCAGGAGATCAAATGGACATGAGACAGTCTGAGCAGCACGCTGCCCAAACTCTGGCTGCGCAGCCCTGTCTTGGCCCTGGAAACGCGGCCAGAGCTGCGTTTCCGCGGCCATCTTGGCGCGCGCGCGCCACTGCTTTGGGCATGGGTCACCCACTGACCCCCCCTTTCCCCTGGTGCCTATAAATACCCCCTGGGGTCTTCAGTTTGAGCCTGATCCAGAGTTAGAGCAAGTTGTGTAGCCTTGTGTTTTAGTTTATAGTTCTTCTTCTAGTTTTAAGTTTTAGCCATTAGAGTGAAAGAGAGAGTGTGTAAAGTGTTGTATTTGAAGGGTGACAAGTTAATACAAGTACTACTTCTCTTCCTTCTTTTCATTTACTTGTCTTTGCCATTTACATTTACTTCCTTATCGTAGTGTAACTTCTTTCTTCTTCACCTCTTTTCTTTTACTTTGTTGTAGTGTGACTTCCTTTCTTTAACTTTTCTTTTCTTTTGTTTTCTTGTAGTGCAACTCCCTCTTTCCACTTCTTTTCCTTGTTGTTTCTTTTACTTTTATGGCCAACTAACTTTTCATTAGCATGGCTAATTAACTACTAACCCACTAATTTCTAACACTTGATTGATAACTCACATGAGTCAATAGTGTCAAACAAGCCTTGTGCAAACAAGAGCTATGGCATCTTAAGATGAGGGTTCTAACTCTAATTTACCTACAGTATTTACTTTCTTATACTTCATACTTAATGAGTTTTTGATGATCTATGGGTTGTGTACTTTACTTGTTGTTGTAAGTTAGAGACTTTTCCTTTTAACTTTGCCGATATCGTTAGTGCACTCGTGTCTTCCCTTATTCTCGCCTTCTATTGGATCTTGATAAGGGAATGTCCGAGTTTTTGCCGTGTAAAGCTAAGTTTTAGGATGAACTTTCACTCGATTTTCACGTGAACAGTTCCAATGCAAAAGGGTTGTGTTCGCCTATGATCCATCGTGAGGCTATCTTCCAAAAGTTAGAAATTAGTGGGAGCACTTAGTAGAAAGTTAGCCATGCATTTTTACAACTAAGAAAAAATCACTTTTACAAACCACGAAACATTTTCTAATAATTCTTAAAAACAACTTATTTTCACTTTTCAATTCTTTATTTGAAAACAAGAACTTTCTTTCTTCTTGAACTTTGAAGCCGCATCAATCTTCCATCGCTCTCCCTCCTTATGGATACAACCCGTATAGCCACTTCGCTATTATGGAAGAATCGCAAAAGCAGTAATATCAACCCATACTTCCTTCTCTTATTTTAGTGCTTGTTTTTTGTCGATCACGGTGCCATGGAAGATGAGATGATCAGTGACTTGGTCCACCGGCTCAGTACATGTTAGGATTTTGACACTCAATGGCTACAATCATTGTGGGTCATCCAGAACTGTACTTGGTACGCACCCCAGAGGGCATTTTCACATTTTTGAAAAAATTAGGGAGTGCCTGCATTAGTTTTTTGGGTGCCTTCAACACAGGGGTGCTTTCATCATTTTTGGGGGTGAAAATATCCGCTCCCCACCATTTCATTCCATCACTGCCGCCCTGTTCATGTGCGTGACAAGGGAAATGATGGGGATCGTGGGCCCAACCTGTGCACTGCATCACCCACCTATGGACTCAATCCCGACATACCATGCTGCCACAGGCCCCCGATTGAACCATACAGAAACACGAGAGAGCCCATGATTTTCGTTGGCGCTGGAACTAAGGCGCAGATGTATGGATGTAACCGCTCGCCGCCACCTCATTCTCACGTTGTACGAGGCAAATCTATCGTTTCCCTTCCCGACGTTCCTAGATAAGCAACAACGAGAATTATTGCACAATGACGAAAGGCAGAAAAAAAATTCAGAGACCAGATTCAAAAGCAGAAAAGAATGCAGCGGTAAAGATTGAAAAACTAGAAATAGTGGCCCAAAGAAAAGGCAGCCAAAAACCATAGGCTATACATTATATTTATAGCCTAGGTCTTGGCTATTTTAAGAATACGTCCCCAAGAAAATATAAAATTACACAAATAAGTTATTTAGTCACAAATTTAGATTTAAACCCCTTGACTTTGCAGAATTGTGTTTTTCTCCAGCTGGACTCAAACGTCTTCAAACTAGATATAGATCTCTGTGGTGTCAATTTTAGGAGCAGTAGAGTAACCCAGGCAACATCAAATCTCCCATCTTGTTTTCAAACTCCGTTTAGCATGCCAAATGTCTACAAAGTATAATTTTGCGGTCCAGTTTTCTCCTAATAGCTTTATTTATAAAATATCACTAAAAAATACCTGAGTAGCATTATTTATATACATATAATAAATAAATATGGGTATGAAATTATGATAAAATTATGCTCATCAGGAACCTTTTGGCGATGAGTGTAGACATATCTGAAATTCTGAACTGATTTCGATGCAAGTGGCTCTGAAGTGTCTACCAATGACGCGGAAGAGGATCATCAGAAGTAGGTGGAGGTAATGGTGCCTCCAATGTTACAGACAGTGAAAAAGGAATATTTTTAGAGACAGTAACAGAATGTTGTGAGGAGAAATATGAAACAGACTCAAAGAACGTGATATCAACAGATACAAAATATTTTCTAGTGGAAAGATTATAACACCAATACCCCTTTTAAGTTTTAGAGTACCCACAAAAATGCAATTGATAGATCGAGGAGAAAGTTTATCAAACCCAAGAAATAAGTCCTAAACAAAGCAAGTACAGGCAAAAACCCGCAGAGTCTTGGAGAAGATACTCTTGTTTGGATAAAGGTAAGAAAAAGAAATTATATAGATGAGGGTATCCTATTAATTAGATGACAAGCACTTAATACAACATCAAACCACAAATATTTGAGAACACTCATATGTATCATCATAGTCCTAGTGATATCTAAAATACTTAAATATTGGCATTCAGCAGCTTTATTTTGTTGTGATGTATGAGAGCAGAAAGTCTAATGAATAATTCCATTTTTGAAACAGAAAGTAGAGACATCATTTTTGACATACTGCAAGGCACTATCAGTACGAAGTATATGAATGAAAGTAGAAAACTGATTTTTTATCTAATTAAAGAAAAATTCAATAATCTTGGACACTTCTAAGCTTTCTTTTACTAAGTATAGCCAGATCATGCGAGAGAAGTCAGCAACAAAAAGCAGAAAATATCTAAAACTTTTAATGGAAGGTACACGACCCGTATCCTATACATCTGAGTGGACAAACTCAAACGCAAAATTACTGTGATTATTGACTCGACTCTGATAGATAGAATGATGATGTTTACTTAACTCACAAACATCACAACATAGAAAGGATAAAGAAGATGTAATAGGAACTATAGACCGAAACTTTTGTACTAACAGATGACCTAAGCGCTAGTGTCAAAATAGAACTTGATGAGGCTGATCTGCAACCAAAGCAGTAGGGATCACCTGGTCATCCAAATAATACATGTCTCCTTTCTCATGCCCTGAACCAATCCTACTCCTAGTCAACAGGTCTTGAAACATATAATAAAAAAGGAAAGGGTTATTTTGCAGTTATTATGTATGTAAATTGACTAATAGATAATAGACTAATAGATAATAGACTTATGGAAAATTTGGAAAAAAAATAGGACATCAGTAAGAGTTAAGGGTAGAGTAGCTTGAACTACCGCATTGCTCAATACAGGCGACTGAGTACCATCAGTAATATTAACTGGAGAAAATTTATTCGATAATTTTAAGGAAACAAATTTTTGTTTAATACCTGTCATGTGGGATGAGACTCTTGAATCTTATATCCAAGGTTTTTGAGGATAGACATTATACGCACTCATACCTGAAGAAGATGCATGAATCGCTGACTAATTGTTTTGAGAGAAATCAAATTAACGTAGTCTATCATACTCCTCCTATAATAGAACTATAATGAAAGATCCAGATGTACAAGAATGAGTCACTGCGGGGACAGGAGCATAGGTACTATCACTAGAGGGAGGAGTATCAATATCAACAAGTTGTGCCCATTCAGGATAACCAAATTTCTCCCAACACTCTTCAGAGGTGTGGTTAGTCCTTCCGCAGTGCTTACATAGTCTGGACCACTTATCACTAACAGCTAGTTTAGCACCAAAGGAACCACGATCTCCTCTAAATGAGCAATATCTTCCTATAAAATCACGTCTGTGACCAAGGCTACGGCCTCTGCCACGTCCGGAGGTCATGACGGACTGCTCAATATATGGTGCAATTGTCACATCAGCTCCAATAGAAATGCTCTTAACTCTGGAGAAGGTGAAATTTAAAGTAAGAATGTTATTTTCTCTCAGTATCTGACCACGCATCTGGGATTGAAGAGATGGACTCAAGCCAGATAAGAATTTACACTACGAGATCTTGATAATATCCCTGCAATGTCGTGGCATTAGTTACAACAGATTAATGCATCTCTAACTCATGAATCAGACCCTTGAGTTCTCCATAAGATTCAGATACAGATTTATCTTTCTGTTTGAGTTCAAACATACGCTCATAGATCTTAAAGACCCTTGAAGGATTCTTCATTCTCATATATCACCTTCAGGGTATCCCACATCTCCTTAGTAGTGGTCAGAAACATGACACTATCACTAATCTTTACTTTCATACTATTTAGAAGTCATGTCATCACACAATAATCACCAGAAAGCTACATTGCATAAGTGGATCAGTTGCAGCCAATGGAGACTGAAGAAGCTGTGCCAACTTGTTCTGAACACTAATAAATATGTGAAAAAGCTTGTGCCTATAATAAGTTGTTAGATCCATTCAACTTTACGGTAGTCCTCAAAACGGTTTAGAGTACAAAAGTATCGATGATCGGTGAGAAGATTAGAGTGGAGGAAAAATTTGTATCATCTGATATCTCAGCCAATCAAATATAACTACTAATAGTAGTCAGAAAATAATCAGATTATACCTTTGGCCAGCAGTCAGGAAGCATGGGAAGTCTCGCAGGTCATTAGCGAAGCCTCACAGGACATCAAATAGGCTCAAAGAGCCTTGGTCTGGAGGCTTCAGCAATGCTATCAGAGCCAATCAATCAGAGTCTTGGAGGCAATTAGAGACTCTGCAGGCCCTGGGTGGAGACTCTGCAGGCCTTGGAGGCCTCAACACTACTTAGGGAGGAAGGTGCCAAGCCTTGGAGGCTTTGGAAGGGCCTGGTGGAGGCTGCGGGAGCTGAAGGCCTCGATAATGTCTGGGGAGAGGAGGGCAGCAGGCCCTGGAGGGCTCAGGGAGGTGCACAGGCCTTGGGAGGGTAGTTTCTTGGAGGAAAGAGAAGAAAGAAAGAACAGGAATAGAAGAAGAGACGGCTAGGGTTTTGGATCCTCTGATATCATGTAGAGAAGCAAAAAAAAACCCTAAAAGCATACTTTATTAGAGAGATCATCTCTACATATAGAGAATACAAATGGGTATTGGGTTATGGGTAATGTAAATCCAATAACCTAATTAACTTATTACCTAAGCTAACATTGCCATACAAACAAAATATGACATCTCCATCTGAAACCTTAACATCTTTAGTTCAACCATCTCAATCAGCAGTAGATCCTCTGTAGGCCAAGTCCTATTCGCGAATTGGCAGAAGAGCTCAAAACATGGATTATAATTAAAAGACCAACTCTTCGTCTGGGGCCTGGGTTACAGATGGAATGCTGGCTCTTCTCTGACAAGAAACTCAATTGGAAAGATTCCATGTTTGATAGAGCTCAAGAGGAACATATACTCTGTCTTGGCAAATTGATCAGGATAAACGTCTCTCACATTGTTAACTTTGTGAACTCTTACTGATGCACTGATGCCTGGCATGACAGCCGACCCAACCATCCTGAGAGCTGTTGTGCCTACGACAACAATCTGAAGAGGAATCCCTGAATCTCCCAAGCACGAAGAACAGTTTCTAACACAGCACAAACACCAAACACCAGAGAAAACACACGCAAACAACAATCTAACAAGGTTCGGCCTCAATGCCTACGTCCTCGGGGCAATTAAAAGAGAGATTTAATACTTTGGAAGAAGATTACAATACTAGCAGCTTCTCTGATCTCAAGAGAGCTCTAGAATTTTTCAGCATTCACAAAAATCCTAGAAATCCCATATTTATACCAATAGGTTTCCAAATCTGCAAACGCAGCCCGCACCCGCTTGTCGGTCGACCGGGCGGTCGACCGACCCTTTCCACCGGTCGACCGGTCGGTCGACCGGGTGCCCAACAGAGAGTTGGGTACTTTCAGTCGGTCGACCGGACGATCGACCGAGCTCCAACCTTGTACACATTGTGCACGTCGGTCGACCGGGCCGGTCGACCGATCTCCTGCTACTGCGGGCGGTCGACCGAACTTCTGCTCCTGCTGCTATTAGCTATTTTCTGCTGCTTCTTCCTTCGTCCTTTTGTCGTCGACTTCCTCGGCAATCACTCGATGACCCTTCGACAATCCTTGTCAACTTCCTCAGCAATACTTCTCTCTTTCCAACAATTCTCCACCTCGGCGAAGATTCTTTCAAATCTGGGCCGAACTGTCCATCGACTCGAGAGCGGCTGCACCAATGTGGTTGCCTACGTACCCTGCCCAAGGGATCAAGCCGTCCGTAGTTCATCCAAATGAGCTTCAGCAAGCTCAAGCCACCTGAAGGACATGGAGCAAAGCTTTGCAATTTGCAAACTTAACTCCCGACACCACCTTAGTAAGCATGTCTGCGAGATTCTCCGAAGTGTGAATCTTCAACAGTTCGATGTCACCCTCTTCTAGAATCTCCCGAACGAAATGGTATATGACGTCAATATGCTTCGTCCGTGCATGATAGACCTAGTTCCTGGCTAAGTAAATAGCGCTCATATTGTCACAGTTAATCTTCAGCAGATCCTATTCCATGCCCAAGTCATCAAGCAACCCTTGAAGCCAGATTGCCTCCTTCATGGCCTCTGTCATAGCCATATACTCAGCCTCTGTGGTCGACAATGCGACGGTAGACTATAGTGTGGAGCGCCAACTCACCGGTGCCTGAGAGAATGTGAAGTCATATCCCGTTGTCGACCGGTGCTTGTCAAGGTCACCTGCATAGTCTGAATCAACATACCCTATGCACTCTTTCTTTCCCATGGAGTCCTTCTCAAATACTAGACCTACATCAATTATTCCTTTGATGTACCTCAAGATTCACTTCACAGCCTCCCAATGACCCTGTCCCGGATCATGCATATATCTGCTCACCATGAAGACGGCCTGTGATAGATCTGGTCTCGTACACACCATAGCGTACATTAAGCTACCGACTGCACTGGCATATGGAACGTGAGACATATACTCACGCTCTTGAACACTCTTCGGAGACATCTTGGCAGACAACTTGAAGTGAGGAGCCATAGGTGTACTTACAGACTTTGTATCCTTACTGATATTGAACCTCTGTAGTACCTTCTCGAAATAGCCCTTCTGAGTCAAACTCACCCTGTCAACTCTTCGGTCTCTAGTGATCTCCATGCCCAACACCTTCCTAACTTCACCAAGGTCCTTCATCTCAAACTCTGAGGACAGATCCCTCTTCAGAGCATCAATAGCAGATCTCGACCTCGAAGCAATCAACATATCTACATACAGAAGTACATAGATATATTCACCTGATGGTAGCTTGTTGTAGTACACACATGGGTCATAGTGGTTACGTGTGTACTTCTTCCTTCTGATGAAGCTGTCGAATCACTTGTACCACTGTCTAGGAGACTGCTTAAATTCGTCCAGTGACTTCTTCAGCTTGCATACTAATTCTTCCTTCCCTGCAGTCTTAAACCCTGTAGGCTGAGACATGTAGATCTCCTCCTCTAGATCGCCATGGAGAAAGGCGGTCTTCACATCGAGTTGGTCAAAGTCCCACTCATACTGCGCAATTAAGGCCAAATGAATACGAATTGACGAATGTTTAACCACAGGAGAGAATACCTCATTGTAGTCAATTCCTTCCCTCTGAGCATAGCGTTTAGCCACCAACCGAGCCTTGTAGCGCACCGCATCTTCTTGGAGAGATCCTTGCTTCTTAACATACACCTACTTGCAACCGATGGCCTTCTTCCCTTTGGGCAACCTGGTGAGTTTCCATGTGTCGTTCTTGTCTCGAGATTGCATCTCGAGATTGCATCTCTTCATTCATGGCCTCTTTCCACATCCTCGCTTTCAAACTGATCTCAGCTTCTCTGAAGGTAGATGGAATAGCCTCCTCAACGACTGAAAGTGCATACGCTACGACCATATCAGTGGTGAGCCAACCTGATCTCCTAGTATTCCTCCTTGGTCTTTCAACTGCAGTAGGGTTAGGAACATTACCCATGACCTGCTCTTGACCCTGTTCAACATCTTCAGCACCTTCTTCATCTGCTCGATCACTGCCCTGTGTCACCCCAGGAACGATCCTCACCGATGCTGATTCCTCTAGAGATGGTGGATTTGCATCAATCTCCACCTGCTGCGATAGCTCCTTGGTCTTACCAGTCTCTACCTGCTGAGAGACCGTAGGCTTCATCAAAGAAGCCTCATAGAAGGTGACATCCCTACTGAGTATGAACTTGTTGTCCGTTGGATCCCAAATCTTGAACCCCTTGATTCCTCGCTTGAAACCGACGAGCACACCTTTCTTTGCCCTTGGGTCCAACTTGTAATCTTTGACATGGTAGCAGGCTGGACATCCGAAGACCCGTAGCAAATCATAGTCAGCCGCTGTGTCACGCCCCGCTTCCCAGAATACGGAAAAACGGAGTCGCGACGAGAGTCGGTGACGTATATACGCGAGGAAAATACCCCACGTATACACGCTAAGCCTAAATTAACCTGAACAAGGTATAAATCTGAAGCATAATGGTCAATGATTAAGATGGGATTTGAATTAGTTGGTGGGTTTCGGGTATATGGGTAACGGGTTTGCTAATGGGTTGAGGGTTGGATCCAAATGGGTAAATGGGTATTAATCAAAGGAAAGGAAATGCAATAATAGTAATACCAATAAAACACTAATAAAAATAATAATAATACTAATACTAATTAACAACAATAGTAATTAATAATAACAAAAACAATAATAATAGGAATGATAATACCACTGCCACTAGTATTTTTACTAATATTAAAAATAAATAAAGAATATAATATTAACACTAATAATAATTAATAAACTCCGACAATAAAAATAAAGATAATACTAATAGTAATAACAATAAATAATAATCATAATGGACTAATAATAATAATAAAATTAATCATTAAATTAAATTAAATACTTTAGAAAAATAAAATACAGTATTCCTGACTAGGGATATTACATTCTACCCACCTTATAAAAATTTCGTCCTCGAAATTTCAATAAAGCAGGGAATGATAAAAGGAATCCAACTCCAGGGAGAAAATAACAAGCTTCCACGTCGCTTCGCTAGGACACCACGATTCCGCTGCGCCACTCTGATATCTGCTATCAGCTTCAAAATGGAGTGATTAAAACTCAGGGGATAAAAGTCAATGAAGATAGAGTCGGAAGGAACAATAAGAATCAAGATAGGACCAAGATCACTTTAGAAGAAGAGTTGAATTCAGGGACATCAAAAAAAAAATCAAGGGATGGATACCCAAGGGAGGACAACGACTTCTCAAGTGAACTCAATATCATCGTGTGAATAATATATGTATATTGCAGTGTAAATATAACTCGTTCAAGTTACCGGTAAGAATCAAGTCCGTTTTATGTTGAACCTGGCTCTGATACCAAAAAAAGCCCTGTCACGCCCCGCTTCCCAGAATACGGAAAAACGGAGTCGCGACGAGAGTCGGCGACGTATATGCGCGAGGAAAATACCCCACGTATACACGCTAAGCCTAAATTAACCTGAACAAGCTATAAATCTGAAGCATAATGGTCAATGATTAAGATGGGATTTGAATTAGTTGGTGGGTTTCGGGTATATGGATAACGGGTTTGCTAATGGGTTGAGGGTTGGATCCAAATGGGTAAATGGGTATTAATCAAGAGAAAGGAAATGCAATAATAGTAATACCAATAAAACACTAATAAAAATAATAATAATACTAATACTAATTAACAACAATAGTAATTAATAATAACAAAAACAATAATAATAGGAATGATAATACCACTACCACTAGTATTTTTACTAATATTAAAAATAAATAAAGAATATAATATTAACACTAATAATAATTAATAAACCCTGACAATAAAAATAAAGATAACACTAATAGTAATAAGAATAAATAATAATCATAATGGACTAATAATAATAATAAAATTAATCATTAAATTAAATTAAATACTTTAGAAAAATAAAATACAGTATTCCTGACTAGGGATATTACACGCTGCTTTTCCTGATCAAGCCTCAAGAGGGGTCTTCTCCCCTATCGCATACGACGGCAACCTATTCATGAGGTAGCATGCATACGCCAAAGCTTCAGCCCAAAACTTCTTTGACAGTCCTGCATTGGATAACATACACCGGACCTTCTCTAGCAAGGTCCTATTCATCTTCTCTGCCATCCCATTCTGTTGCGGAGTCTCTCGTACCGTGAAGTGTCTCTCTATGCCCTCATCAAGGCATAGTTGTAGGAAAGGATCCGATTTGTACTCTCCTCCATTATCAGAACGGAGGACCTTGATCTTCCTTCCCGTGCTTCTCTCCAAGTTCACCTTCCACTTCACGAACAGTTCTAGGACTTCTCCTTTGTGTCTCATGGTGTACACCCAACAGCGCCTAGAAAAATCGTCAATAAACGACACAAAATAATGGTTACCTCCAATCGATGCAGTCTTGGTAGGTCCCCAGACATTCGTGTGAACATAGTCAAGAATCCCCTCGGTGCAATGGATGTTGTGCCGAACTTCACCTTGGTCTTCTTGCCGATGATACAATGCTCACAGAATCCATCTTGCAGGTTTCAGCACCCTTCAGCAACCCTTGCCTCGCAAGAGCTTGCATTGACTTCTCCCCTGCATGTCCCAGCCTCATGTGCCACAGCCGGGTTGAATCTTTCTTTGAACTGGTAGAAGCCGCCACTTGCCATGTCACCGTACTACCCTTCAAGTAGTATAGGTTGTTCCGACGATCGGCCTTCAACACCGCTATCGAACCTTTTGTCATTTTAAGGACTCCTTCCTTAATAGACACCCTAAGGCCCAATGACTCCAAAGCTCCTACGGAAATCAGATTTCTCTTCAACTGAGGTACATACCTCACTTCCTTCAGCTCCCTCACCATCCCATCAAACATTCTGATTGAAATTGTACCAACACCCTCCATGATGCACGGATGATCATCGCCCATGACGATCGAACACCCCTCCAGCTTCTCAAAACTGGTAAACCAGTCCCGATTAGGGCATACATGGTATGTTGCACCTGTATCCAAGATCCACTCGTTTTCACCTGAGTAGCCTATGATGGGAGTTGTAACTGAAAAAGAGAACACCGACGAATCTGAGTCTGATCCATCTTCCTGTGATTTACTGCTCGGAGTGTTAACCACTTTTGCGAGATTTGCCTCAGACTTCGATTCCTTCCTCTTTCCCTTGAACTTCAGACAGTTCACCTTCCAGTGCCCTATCTCTCTGCAGAAAGCACACTGATTCCTTTTGAGATCCCTAAACCCTGGCCTGGACTTTGATCTTCCTCTCCCCTCCTTGCCCTTTCTCGATGAACCCCTGCCTCTTACTTCCAGTGCCTCCGCCGATGAGCTTGACTGAGAAGGATGTCTCTCCTTTCTCCTCGTCTCATAGCTTGTCAGTGCGGACGACACCTCATGGTAGTCCAGAGTCTGCCTACCATTGATAAAGTCAGAGTGAATGTCTCATACTCCTCCTCCGGGAGTGAGTTCAGGAAGATGATCGCCTTATCTTCCTCATCTACCGTGACATCCAAGTTCACCAAATCTGTAAGAAGCTTCGTGAATCTGTTGATGTGCTCATTCACTATGCTCCCCTTCTTCATCTGAAATCGGTACAGCTTACTCTTAAGCTACAATCTTGACTCGACACTCTTCGTCAGATATTTCTTCTCAAGGGTTTCCCACAGATGCTTTGCCGACGTCTCATGTTGTGCAAGATATTTTATGTCTTGCGATAAACATGAACGAATCAACCCACACGCTGACCTGTTCATCTTTGCCCACTCTTCATCAGTGGTCGTGCTCCTCTTCTTCTCCAGAAGGAGAGTATCCTCGAGGTTCGATGCATTCAGGGCATCCATAACCTCACATCTCCACATGTAGAAATTATTTGTGCCAATGAACTTTACTACGTCAATCCTCGGATGAGGATGTATGGTCTTAACTGAAGTAGTTTCTTCTGCCATCTAGATTACTTGATCCTCTATCTATGCGGAAAAAATAACCAACTGGAAATAGATCACTACTTCGATAAAAATTGGATTTTTACCTTTCCCTTGAAACCCTAGATTGAGTTTCTCACCGGATCTACTCCATCAAAGATTCCTTGAGCACTCCTTTCGTCCTTCTGAGATCGACACACGATCCCACGAACACGACTACCTCTGATCTGAGATCGACACACGATCTCCACCGAATCAGATCCCGAAGCCCTCCGAATCTCCAGAAAAATCCCAAGCGAAACCTGAGAAGCTCTGATACAACTTGTTGTGCCTACGACAACAACCTGAAGAGGAATCCCTGAATCTCCCAAGCACGAAGAACAGTTCCCAACACAGCACAAACACCAAATACCAGAGAAAACACACGCAAACAACAATCTAACGAGGTTCGGCCTCAATGCCTACGTCCCCGGGGCAATCAAAAGAGAGATTTAATACTTTGGAAGAAGATTACAATACTAGCAGATTCTCTGATCTCAAGAGAGCTCCAGAATTTTTCAGCATTCACAAAAACCCTAGAAATCCCGTATTTATACCAACAGGTTTTCAAATCTGCAAACGCAGCCCGCACCTGCTTGTCGGTCGACCGGGCGGTCGACCGACCCCTTCCACCGGTCGACCGGTCGGTCGACCGGGTGCCCAACAGAGAGTTGGGTACTTTCAGTCGGTCGACCGAGCTCCAACCTTGTGCACGTTGTGCACGTCAGTCGACCGGGCTGGTCGACCGATCTCCTGCTACTGCGGGCGGTCTACCGGGCGGTCGACCGAACTTCTGCTCCTGCTGCTGTTAGCTATTTTCTACTGCTTCTTCCTTCGTCCTTTTGTCGTCGACTTCCTCGGCGATCACTCGACGACCCTTCGATAATCCTTGTCAACTTCCTCAGCAATACTTCTCTCTTTCCAACAAGAGCCCACAAAAAAGACGGTTGGAATTTGTGTGTTTGGGAACAGGGTCAGTTTCATTCCAGTCTGAGTTGAGCGCATCGATTTTATGTGGAAGAAGATGGCCGTACGTGCATAATGGCAGAAAAAGCTCTTGATGTTGCAGCACATTACTCATGATCGCCGTGGTTTTTGCTGGATAGCAAGCTCAGGATGATTATTGCTCATCAAAACATGTAAAGCTACCTCTTAGCCCGGCAAATATCTTGTTAATTGTGTAGTGAAAGCTGCAAGTTCTCGCGAGTTGGAGTAATTCTTTTGATAATGAAATTCTAGCACAAGCAATAATGTCCAGATTGAAAATCCAATCACATGTGCAGAACCATTTTCACCATACATGTTTCATGGACTCTTTCTGACACAAGCTCAAAAAAAATTGATAGGTCCAGGAAGAACCTGTATGGTGCAATACTATTACTACCATAAAAAGAAAAACTACTGCAAATAACAGAAAGCAATGTTCAAAAAAAAAAAAATAGTATCATGAGCCTTCAGCTGTTAATAACTTTGCTGTTTGACTATTGTTGATTTACAGTTCATCCAGTGGGAATTCAAGGCCATGCTTCAATATACATGCAGAAATATTTTGTCATATTAGATGCTTGATAATCTGAAGTCACACTACATAGAAATTTCCTCAAGTATAGGAAAAGTCACAAAGTGAAGCAAATGATAATTTTGTCAACTACATTTTAAAGAGTTTTGGAGCCTTCAGAACTATGCAATTCTTTCTCCAAATAATGTTCTCAGACACCATGTGAGAGGAGGGACGTGGAATAGTAATACTCATCTTCAACATGAAAATTTCAAACCTACTAGGCCATGAAAAAGAATATTTACCCCTTTCCCCCTCATAGCACTGGCGGACTCATTAGTTGGCTGGGCCGGGCTGTAGCCCGGCCCAGTTTTTCACATATTGCTTTAAATTCTTTTTAATTTTGATTCTTTTTCATATATTGTCTTATACCTTCTTTTATTTTGATATCCTTTTGACAAATTTATTCCTTATTCTGCTCCTGATTTAGTGGAGAATATTATTTTATTCTTTTGACAAATTCATATAGTTCGTAAGTATATGTTATAAAAAATTGCAGCCCATCCCGAAATTCTTTTCTGGTTCCGCCCCTGCCTCATAGACAAACACATTGGTGGAAAGATGTACTATCACATATCACAATTCAATCTTTTACGCATCTACATCTGATATTTATGTAATTTGGAACCAAGATACACAATATGATATACCATGTGGAGTGCATAATAAGAATTCATGCCCCCTTTTCCAGCATATATTTTTCTTTTATTTTCTTCTTTCGTTTTACTTTTGGGTGTAAAGGTCACTAGTATTCCTCATTCTTAACTCTTTATGCCATACAACATGGTCATTGGTAAATATATGGAAGTTGATTACATTATAGCTATGAATCACACCTAATGTTTATGCGATAACTGAGAACAAAAGGGCAGGGTTCAGGTCTTGGCAGATGGAGGTAGCACATTTCCGCCTCATTTTGCATACCTTCATTTGTATAATCAGAGGTAAGGTGTGACGTTAGTGAAGAGCATGGAATTCTTGTTATTTAGTGGAGGAAGAAGCCATAAGAGAAAACATAACAAGAAGCCTTCTCTCATTGATTCTAGGCTGTAACTTATTGTGGTGGGGATTTTCTACCAGGCGATTGGACTCTCTCGATTGAATCTGTAAAAAACATAGAGGAAAGAAAATGCCTTTCAGGTCAGGAGCGCCACTCGGGTGTGAGAATGAGTATCCTCATTGAGAGAAAGTAAAGAGAGTGCTTGTGTGTGTGGTGGTTTTTGGTGATGATCAGAAGCCAACCCATTATCGATGGAGAATGAGCTGTATTTATACCTGCCGGAGAGGTTGTTGTGGATGAAGACAATGAAGGTTTTTGCAGCCACACGATCTCTAAATCACAATCATTTGGGTTGGTTTAGATAGACACACAAGGGGGCTTGCTGTATCTAACTCTTCACCTAGGTTGTTAAGAGTGACATGCAGAGGATTCAGCGCTATCCGCCACCATTTGAACTACGTTTCTTAATATCTTGTAACGGTTTTAATCACCGTTGATGTTGGTTGGACTAATATGATGAGGAATCCATTTTCATCCATAACCGCCCGCTTAGCTGCAGGGTTGTTGCTACCACCTGAGCTGTACAATACCTGGAGCGTGGGGATAGATATGGGTGTCCAATCGATTCTGTGATTTGCGGTGATTTCTGCCAATCTATCACTGGAGTGGGAGAGGAAATCCTCGGAGAGGGTCTTCATCATGGAGACCAAAGCATCCTTGGAGTGGAACTTCTCTATGGAGACTAAAACCTCCGAATAGCTGAGCAGCTTCGACTGGGTTTAGGATCCAAATGGGTGGCTTCGGTTCGATGTGGTCTCCGGGAGGAACCCGAGGCTCCTCCTGGGCCCGTGTTGGGCTTGCTGGCATGTTGAGTTTGCTGATGGGATAGTGGTTGACCGTTTGGGCGCCTCTGAGGTAGCAGGACATGTGCCGTGATCTCGACAATGATCAAAAATCAACCACTACGTGTATCATTTACCAATTACGCTATACAAATGATTTGGCAAAGTTTACCTTATGGTTTCACTGATGCATCATCCATGCCAGATGTATGACGGTGTCTGTTAACAAGATATCCCCAATGATGCTAACTTTATGAATAAGTGATAGAGTCAGAACAAGTAATTTATAGGAAAGTAATAGAAAATCCAAGTGTGCTATGTAGTTATGGCATATACATCCCATTGTTTTCTGAATAACAACTGCACGAATTCTCATAATTCATTTTATCTTTATAAGAGCAATCAAACTGCGTATGAAAACTACTAGTTATCATATCCTGCCTATACATTAACCTTTAACAATTCTTCACCGTGTTTCCTTATCCCTGTCTAACTAGTAGATACAAAGAGACTAAAATTTTCCAAATGGATCCGAAGGAGAATCAAGGTAATTTATCCACCGAAGTAACTCTTTCTTCCGACACTTCCTTGCAAGATTATATGGAACAAAAGAAGGAAAGCCAATTCATTTTGATCAATCAGATAATTATAAATAGTGCAAAATCCAACATGGCTAACAAGAATATTGAGTTCATAAAATATGTAGTATAGAAACTTCAAAATGAGTCTCCTATCAGCACGGCACCTATTAGACTTACAAGTAGGGGTGCCATCGGATCGGATATTACCTCTACCATATCCATATCCGCACCCAACCTTCGGATACGGATACGGATACGGATATTGGCGGATGTGAAAAAATGATATCCGTATCCGCCAAAATCGGATATCAGATATAAATCGGATATTAGCGGATCGGATGCGGATACTAATCGAATATGTTAAAAATGGATATGGTTAAAGATAAATTAAACAGAAATGCTTATATTACTTTTTATCTCATCTACTACAATATTAAATGTGATACATACTATGATATTATTGTGTACATATCAATACATTCATCGTATTCATTGTCATTTGACTTTTATAACAATAGATTACATGTCCTCCGGTACTAAATGCCGATTCGGATGATATGGTTGATGTCGAAATACTCAAAATATCATGTGGTGCTCTTACAAGAATCGAATACTTTTCACTATTACTTTTTCACTAACTCAAAATATCAAAATTTAATACCTTATTCCATTGAAGAATAGTCTTCTCCATACCGATATCATTATGAAGCACGCAACATTCGGATATCGGATCGGATACGAATAAGATATTATTTTTACCATATCCGTATCCGCACCTACCTTTCGGATACGGATACGGATACGAATATTGACGGATGTGAGAAAATGATATCCGTATCCGGATTGGAGGCGGATTCGGATGCGGATATCCGCGGATAATCCGTATCCGGTGGCACCCCTACTTACAAGTCACTTGCCTAAATATATCAGACACGCCCGACCTATGTCGGATTAAGAAAAACTAAAACATTGCAAGCCCAAATCATATCAACTTTAGAAAGTTTCTAAAGACATATCACACAGCTTCAAAACCATACAGTTGTTTAAACACACATAAAAAGAGATCTTTTGACATAAGTCGAATACTATTTTAGCATAACGTAAATACCTCACAAACATGTGAAGGGCATATTGTTAGACTTATTTGGATTAAAGTCTAAATTAATTTGGACCTACACAAGTCTAATTCGATTTATACACCTGTCTCTATAAGTTTATGTTGTTTGACCCAATAAAAAATTAATCAATCCTAATGGTTTGGGTCTAGACTTGCTTCAATTACACTTAACCATTGGTGTAAATAAATTTGTAATGTGAATTTCATCTACACATGTGGAACGCGTGATATTAATCAAGGGCCTAGATTTATGATGAGTTGAACTAGGATTGCCTTGAGTCTATAAATATTATGGATTGGATTCCCTCTCCACTACTATGAACTAATCTCTCTTAGAGGCTCTGAGCTCCTCTAAGGATCAAGAAAAGAACTCATTGACTAGAGAGAAGAATCCCTACCATCAACTCCGGCGTCTTCAAGATCGTGCAATCTTCGGCATCCTTTTCATGATAGAATCAAGTATGCTTAAACCTTCCTTCCCCTTGATCTTGATAAAGAGACCATTCTATGTATGAGATCTTATTTGAAATAATTATTAGATCAACAGTTGGTATCAGAGCCTTCTCTTTATTGGATCATTGGGATATAAAGTGAAATCTTAATCTCGATCTATTAAAAATTATGCATCTTTTTATTTAATTTAAAAAAGCTTATTTTTGTATCTCAAATAATTGTATTAAATTGAGATGATTAAATTGAATTATGTATATATTTTTTGAAATTTTTTCTGTGTGTTATTATTTCTGAAATATTTTCTGATATATATATATATATATATATATATATATATATATATATATATATATATATATATATATATTGTTGTGTCCCCCAGACACCCACTCGTTGTGCGCAGCGGTTCAGGGAAGAAGAGACACAACAACCACCACTTGATCTTGAGGAATTCACCCACCGGGCGGAGACTTGGTTCAGCCGGAGAAACAATCAACGCAGCAGGAACAACCACCAATAGAGCAAAGCAATCAACGCATAAATTTAACGAGGTTCGGCGATCGTGCCTACGTCCTCGAGGCAAGGGAGAGAGAGATCTTTATTGATTCAACAATCAATACAAACTATTACAAGAGAGAATTCTTGAGGGAGGCAAGGGATTTCTCTTAGGGATTTTCAGGAATACAATACATGAGGCCTCTAGCCTCTATTTATAGCCACAGAGTCCCTAGATTTATGAAAACCCAGGTTGGATTCAATCCCAATTAAAAAGGAATTCGAATCCTAAAAGGAAAATCCAGCCGCGTCTGTCGGTCGACCGACCGTCGACCGACCCATGCCACAGTCGACCGGCCCGGTCGACCGCTCCAACCTGTGCACGCCCGTGCATGCCGGTCGAGCGGGCCGGTCGACCGGCCTTCTCCACCGGTCGACCGGGATATCGATCGGGAGCACAAATTGCCTTCTCCATGTGTCGTTCCTTGTTCCTTTGTCGTCCGATCTCTGTGCTATCTTCTTCCATCTCCTCCATCTCCTCTCTCCCAATAATTCTCCACCTCGGTGAAGATTTGCCAAATCTGAGCCGATCTCCAACGTACCCCAGTCTATCACCTGGAGAAATCGAGACACGATCTCGGCGAAATTGACATACGATCTCGGCTTGCGCACACCAGACGAAATCGACACACGATCTCGTCGAAATCGACACACGATCTCGGTTTGGAATCTGTAGCTCAGCTATACACTAGAATGCACCACACATGCCTTCCTAATACTTCACCTTAGGAGAACTTCCATATATACCGATCACCGAATATGGCTCCTACTCCGCAACTTCACGACCTCACGAAGAGCTCATTATGAGCCAACACTGACTCTCCAACTGACTAGCTCTACTAGTCTACATGTCTTCAGCTGACGGTCCAACCAAGTCTGAGTAGAGCACACCAAACATCATCATCGGCTTCAACTGGATGCACAACACTCCTTATGTAAGCTCAACATCTTCTCACTAGAAGATCAATCTGTTCATCGAGATCACAACACCTCACCTCTACGTGAAGTCCAACTCTTCACGTCTACGTGAAGTCCAATCGGCCACAACACTCCACCTCTACCTGAAGTCCAATCGGCCACAACACTCCACCTCTACGTGAAGTCTCTCCACCTCTACGTGAAGCTCCAATCGGCCACAACTCTTCACCTCTACGTGAAGTTTCAAACAGCTTCTCGAGAACCCAAACAGCTCCATACGGGTTACATCACAAAATGGCTGCGCCTTTACGGTTGCCTACGTACCTTGCCCAAGGGATCAAGCCAACTGTAGTTCATTGAAATGAGCTTCATCAAGCTCAAGCACTTGTACCTGAATCTGTAGCAGCGAACCTATCTGGCTGAGTCATATGAACCTCCTCATGGCCATCATGGAGAACAACGGCCTTCAACTTGAATTTGTCGCGATCACAAGTTTGAGATTCATGCTCTTTACCCACAAGCGTGATTTTACCTTGGTTCCAATGGCTGTAAACAACTCGACATCCTCAACAATGTCTTCAACCTGTTCAGCATCAACCTTGGCTACATGATCTCCACCCGGTGTCACATCCGGTAAAGTCTTCTCTAATGCCGAACCAACTAGAGATGGTGGAGTAGCATCAACCTTCACCCGCTGCGATACTTCCTTGGTCTCCGTCCTCTCCACCTGCTGAGAGACGGTGGACTTCAACACTGAAGTCTCTCCAAATGTGACATGCCTACTCAACATGATCTTCTTGTTTTCGGGGTTCCACAACCTGTAGCCATTCCTTTTGATACCCAAAAACACAAATCTCTTTGCTCGCGGATTTACCTTGCCACTCTTTGCACTGAAGTAGGCCGGACTTCCAAACTCCCGCAGTAAACCATGATCTTGAGCAGCTTTCTCAGACCAAATTTTCAATGGAGCTTTACCTCCTATCACAGTCGATCTACTCATGAGATGGCTAGCATACACAATCGCCTCAGCCCAAAATGATTTGTCTAATCCTGCATTAGACAACAACCACCGAACTTTCTTTAGCAAGGAATGGCTTACTTTCTTAGCCAACCCATTTATACCTTTTGTGAAATGAGTAGCAATACCGTTGTTCTGGCCAAATCGTAGGAATTGGTTCATGTCTCTTTCAACATTACCAATCTGCAGCTCCTTGATCTTCCTACCAATCTGCTTCTCCATTCTTCCTCTTCACTTCACCAACATATCTAAGGCTTCACTCCTTTGTCTCATGAGATATATCCAACAGTGCCTAGATAAATTATCAACAAAAGAGACAAAGTATCTGTGACCTCCAAGCGATGTAGTCTTAGCAGGTTTCCAAACGCTTACGTGAACACAATCAAGAAGACCTTCTGAGCGGTGAGTACTGGTGCTGAATTTTACCTTCTTCTTGTCCAGAACGCTGTGTCACCTTCCAACTTGCAGGTAGCAGCACCTTCCATTGATCCCTTCTTTGCAGGAGCTTGCAAAGACCTTTCACCTCCATGTCCGACCTTTACCTGCCAGACCTCCGTGCAACCATCATCTGAAGAACTAGAAGTCTCCACCCGACCTGTAACCGTACTACCCTTCAAGTAGTAGAGATTATCCCGGCGGACGCCCTTCATCACTACCATCGAGCCTTTGATCATCTTGAGAACACCATCTCGAACAGATATCACCAGACCCAATGCTTCCAAAGCACCAACAGAGATAAGATTCCTTTTGAGTTGAGGAACATACCTCACCTCCTTCAATTCTCGTACTATCTCATCATCCATCTTGATACGGACTGTACCCATCCCTTCTATATTACACGGATGGTCATCTCCCATGACCGTATAACATCCATCCAGCTTCTCAAAGCTAGAAAACCAGGCCTTATTTGGGCACACATGATAGGTGGCTCCGCTACCCAAGATCCACTCAGCATTATTTGAGTTATAAACAGTAGGGGTAGTAACATAGAGAGTGAATATCGATGGGTCCGAGTCTGATCTATCTGCCTGTGAGGTACTGCCTTGAGTACTGACCACCTTTGTAAGATTTGCCTCAGTCATAAACTCCACCTTCTTACCTTTGGCCTTCGGGCATTCAGTTTTCTAGTGTCCTAGTTCTTTGCGCAAGGCACACTGATTCTTCTTCAGATTTTTGAAGCCTGATCTGGACTTTGATCTCCCCGATCGTCTCTTCCCTTTCTATTGGAACTTCTACCTCTTACCTCCAATACCTCTGCTTTGGTGCTTCCCGAAGAAGACAGTCAGTCCTGTCTCCTTGCTTCATAACTCACAAGTGCAGCAGACACCTCATCGTAGTGAAGGGATTGTCTACCATTGAGAAAAGTAAGAGTAAAGGCCTCATACTCTTCCCTAGGAAGAGAGTTCAAAAGAATTACCGCCTTATCCTCTTCACTAGTCTCTACATCCACATTAACTGGGTCTGTAAGAAGCTTCGCATAGCGGTTCAAGTGTTCGTTGACGGAGCATCCTCTTTACATCTGAAACCCATAGAGCTTACTCTTCAACTGCAATCACGATTCTATGCTCTTCGTCAGATCCTTCCTTTTCAGGATCTCCCACAGCTGCCTTGTAGATGTCTCATGCAACACCTAATACTTAATGTCTTGTGTCAGACAAGACCTGATCAAGCCGCACGCCGAACGGTTCATCTTGTCCCAATCTTCTTCCGTCGTTGATGCGCGCTTCTTCTCCAACCGTAGAGTGTCTTCGAGGTTTGATGCCGTCAGCGCATCCATAACCTCACACCTCCACATACCAAAGTTGTTCGTCCCGTTGAACTTCACCACATCAATTCCTGGATGTGGATACATGGATTTCACCGATATACTTTCTCCAGTCATCTTCTCAACTGATTCCTCAAACCAATATGGAAACAAATGGAGTTAGATAAAACAACTAGATAAAGACCAGATCTTTACCTCCACGCGA
The DNA here is from genome assembly GCA_038442645.1 of Agave tequilana. Lineage (NCBI taxonomy): Eukaryota > Viridiplantae > Streptophyta > Magnoliopsida > Asparagales > Asparagaceae > Agave > Agave tequilana. The sequence goes on from JAVJIF010015014.1 coordinate 28,727, forward strand.
AACCCTCGAAGAGTTTCCGAAATAATCTACTCCACCAACTTGATTCCTCGAGCAATCTTCACACGTTGTCCTGAGATCGACACATGATCCCACAAACAGTCCCAACTCTGATCCGATCTCGACACATGATCTCCGCCAATCAGCAACAGATGCCCTTGAATCAACAGATGATCTCACGTTGAACCTGGGATGCTCTGATACCACTTGTTGTGTCCCCCAGACACCCACTCGTTGTGCGCAGCGGTTCGCAGAAGAAGAGATACAACAACCACCACTTGATCTTGAGGAATCCACCCACTGGGCGGAGACTCGATTCAGCCAGAGAAATAATCAACGTAGTAGGAACAACCACCAATAGAGCAAAGCAATCAACGCATAAATTTAACGAGGTTCGGCCAACGTGCCTACGTCCTCGGGGCAAGAAAGAGAGAGATCTTTATTGATTCAACAATCAATACAAACTATTACAAGAGAGAATTCTTGAGGGAGGCAAGGGATTTCTCTTAGGAATTTTCAGGGATACAATACATGAGGCCTCTAGCCTCTATTTATAGCCACAGAGTCCCTGCATTTATGGAAATCCAGGTTGGATTCAATCTCAATCAAAAAAAAGAATTCGAATCCTAAAAGGAAACTCCAGCCGCGTCTGTCGGTCAACCGGCCGGTCGACCGACCCATGCCACAGTCGACCGGCCCGGTCGACCGCGCTTACCCGAGAGCGAGGCTACTTTAGTCGGTCGACTGGGGCCGGTCGACCGCTCCAACCTGTGCACGCCCGTGCACGCAGGTCAATCGGCCTCCTCCACCGGTCGACCGGGACATCGACCGGGAGCACAAATTTCCTGCTCCATGCGCCGTTCCTTATTCCTTTGTCGTCCGATCTCTGTGCTATCTTCTTCCATCTCCTCCATCTCCTCTATCTCCTCTCCCAACATATATATATATATATATATGTATGTATGTATATATATATATATATATATATATATATATATATATATATGTATGTATGTATATATATATATATATATCAACATCGCCTGTATGTGCATGCATGTAGGCATGCCTATATATATATATATATATATATATATATATATTATATATATATATATATATATATATATATATGTATGTATGTATATATATATATCAACATCGCCTGTATGTGCATGCATGTAGGCATGCCTACATGCATGCGTGCGAGCGCTGCCGGTCCATGCGTGCTAGCGCCGCCGGTCAACCATGGGCCGGCGACATACAGTGGCAAAAAAAGGGTTTATTAATTTTGGATTTTCCTAATTAAGTTAGATTATGAGATTAATTAAGATTACAAATTTTAAAGATAAAATTTTAATCTAATAATGAAACCTAATTCTAATTAATCTCATATTAGTTTAATTGGACTTGTGGAGATTGATTTGGTTTTTAGGTTTGAGGTTGATATATTAAGGAGGTGGTAGAATTCTAATCAAATAAAGAAACTTAATTTCAATTAATCTCACATTAAGTTAATTGAGTTTTATTCAGTCTATTAAACTTGACCCATTAAGAAAACTCATAACTTAATCAATGCGGGTCGGGTCTGATTCAGACCCGATAAGCAGTGCATACCCATTTTGCCTTTAAAAACTTCAATTAGCCGTTAGGGGCTCATCCGACCTCTATTTTGGGCATGTAAATAGTCGTTTCGAAGCTCTTAAAGAGCATTTTAGTATTACATGAATTATACATAAAAAATAATAGTTAGTTGATATAAAGAAGGCATTGAAGTGTTTATTCACCTTGGTTATATGTATCCTTTTGTGTTTCCACTTCATCAATATTTATTATATTGCTTAAATTGTTCTAGCATGTGATTGTTGATATTTATTAAAGTAGATAACACACAAATAAAGATATATATATATATATGTTCAAATTAAAAAGTTTACAAAAGAGCTTATTTAATTTGTATATAATTCATGCGGATAATAGCCGGCCCAAAGAAGACTATTGTTTGGCCGAATTCTGCATGGCATCGGATACTTGATGTGGGTAATGCAAGTGGGAAACCTTGATGTGTAAAAATTGGACCAAATGAAGATTGCCATCACTATAAGCCCATATTGTATTACTTTCATAAACTAGCACGATGGCGGAACAAGAATCAAGATGCGTAAATTTGTATAGCTCATGCATGCAGCAAATGGCCCAAAGAAAGGTTGTCATTATGGTCGGGTCATTACATATATTATATGATCGTATAGATGACTTAACTTTGAAACTAATCCTATAAAGGGGCAGTCGACCCAAAAAAAAGGCTGTTCTTTTACATAGGACCTAGACTTTAGAGTATCTATATTAGGCCAGTACAATATTAACATAAAGAGATACAACTTGTTCTGAAAGTTTGGCCGGCAACTCTATCGGTCAGACTGATTGCATTTTTTGAAATTCAATTTTTATGGCTATTACAATAGAATTTTGTTAAATGCAATGTTTATATTAAATTGAAGAGAAATTGTACGCTTATATAGTCTAAATTAAACGATACAAAGTTTAAGAAGTGGCAAGACCACATAAAAGGTCATTCTTGGATTTATGAACCTACACTATCCCTAAGGAATTATGGACCTCCTGCCATTATTGATAAAAGTTCAGTTGAAGAAAAGGCCAATTATGATAAGTGAGAGAGGTCCAATAAGATGTGTCTACTGGTCATAAAATATTCTACTCCTGTAACTATTAGGGTTGTATGCTTAATAAAGTCTGCAAAGAGTTTCCTTGTTAAAATAACTAACCGATTCACTAAATCGGATAAAGTTGAGACCAGTACACATATTAACAAGCTGTTAAATATGTGCTACGTTGGTAAAAGAAATATAATGGAGTACATTATGAAAATATCCAATCTTACTTCTGAACTAAAGTCACCAAAATTAGAACTCTCTGAAGAGATTCTAGTGTATTTTATTCTGATCTTTTTTCTTACACAGTAAAACTCTTTCAAGATTATTTATAATACTCAAAGGAAAAAGTGGGGTCCCATTGAGCTCATCAGTCACTGCATCCAAGAAGAAAAGAGATTAAAATAAGAGAAGACTGAAAGTACTAACTTAGTATTCTAAGGTAACACCTCTAATAAGAAAATTAAAAATGTAACGAAAGGGAGAAACACAAACACCACTGCAGTAATTGATCCTACATTGGCAAAAATGTAGGAGAGAAAAAAACCCTAAAGTCATTGCATGCTTCTTATGCAATGAGGTAAGCTTCTTCAAGTAGGATTGCATAAAGTATCAGAAATAACTAATTAAGAAGAGTATATCTCATATTTATGTTTGTTATAAAATTAATCTAGTTTTAGTTCCACCACATACTTAGTGGATAGATATCGGTGCGACTATTGACATATGCAATTCATTACAAGACTTTCAAAACCAAAGGAGGGCCATTCAAAGCTGAACTATACATAATCATGGGCGATGGAAATAAATTAACACTATTGGAGTTTATAGGCTTAGATTAAATTTTACTTTTGTATTAGATTTAGATGAGACTCTATATGTACTGTCTTTTAAGCAGAATCTTATTTCTATTTCATTATTAGACAGATCTGATTTTCTGTCGCTATTGGTAATGAATAATTAGTTTATTTTCTAAATCTAAAATTGGTATTAGAATCTTGAATGGTGGCTTATATAAATTGAATCTCCATGCTCATATTCTGAATCTTTATATATGAATAATCTGAGTACTAAGCAAACATTAATTAAAGAAAACTCTTACAGTTTATGACATAGGCGCTTAGGACACATTCGAAAAAGAGAATCCAAATATTTGTGTCTACTGGAGCTATAGATCCTTTAAATTACTCTAACTTAGAAGCATGTACGATTGTATAAAGGGCAAATAAACAAATATTAAGAAGTTTGGTATTAGACAGAGTTCAAAAGTCTTAGATTTGGTGTATACAAATATTTGTGGCCCATTTCCTATATCTTTCTGGAATGACCACAAATATTTCATGACTTTTACGGATGATTACTCTTTTTATGGGTGGGTACCTATACTTGATCAACGAGAAATGTCAATCACTGGAAATGTTTAAAATCTATAATGCTGAAGTTGAAAATCAATTAAATAGAAAGATCAAAGATGTTAGTCTGACTGTGGTGGTGAGGACTATGGCAGATACAATAGCTCAGGTAGATGTCTAGGACTTTTTGCTAATTTTCTGAAAGAGTGTGGCATTTCGCTTAGTATACGATGCCAAGGACACTTCATCGAAATGGTATCGCCGAAAGATGAAACCGCACCATAAAAGACATGGTTAGGAGTATGATAGTTAATATTACTCTATAGAGTCATTATGAAATGAAGCCCTTAAACACGGCTGTCTGCCTTCTTAATAAAGTACCTAGCAAAATAGAAGTTCAAACCCCATATGAATTATGGACGGAAAAATCTCCCAGCATTAGGCATCTCCATGTTTGGGCTTGTCTTGCTGAAACTCAGCCATATATGCCATATGAGAAAAAGCTGTACTCAAGAACAGTTAGTTGTTTCTTTGTAGGGTATTCTGAGAGGTCTAGATGTTTTAAGTTTCACAGTCTCTCCACTAAGAACATAATAGAGATGGATAATGCTAAATTTATTGAGAATATTCAGAACAGTAAAAGTTAACTACATGAGAATTTTACATTTGAGGAAAAACAAATTGTATACCTATGACAACTGTTCTAAATGATGAAGTAGTTGCTTCACTTCTGCATGAAATATCATTTTACCCTTATAATGTACAGATATAGTTCATCCTGAAGTAAATCTTGTTGATGAGGTAGAGCCTAAAAATCCTCAACCAAAGTGCCTAGAAGATCAAGTAGAGAGAGGAGATCAGTCATTGCAATTGGCTATATAGTCTATCTCCAAGAGTATGAGTTTAACATGTGGTTAGAGGATGACCCCCATCCTTGAATGAAGCCAAACTCACTGTTCACTTCTTTAAGTGGTCAAATACTATGAAAGATGAGTTAAAATTCATGAAGGACAAAGATGTTTGAGATTTAGTAGAGTTGCCTAAAGAAAAAAAAACTGATTGGCTGTAAATGAGTGTTCAAAATCAAGGAGGATTTGAAAGGTGACGTCTAAAGATATAAGGCATGTCTTATTGCAAAGGGATTTACTTAAAGAGAGGACATTGACTATGAGAAGACTTTCTCTCCAGTTTTCACAAAAGATTCTTTTAGGATTATAATGTCACTGTGGCTCACTTCAACCTGGAGTTGCACCAAATGGATGTTAAGACTGACTTTCTTAATGGTGACATTGAGAAAGAAATTTATATGGTGCAACCAGACAATTTTGAAGTTAAAAGTTTACAACATCTAATTTGTAGATTAAAAAATTCCATTTATAGTCTTAAACAAACATCCCGTCAATGATATTTGAAATTTGATCAAGTAATATTCGATTTTGATTTTAAGAAAAATATAGCTGATTAATGCATTTGCCATAAATTTAAAGAGAGTAGATTTATATTTCTTATGTTGTATGTAGATGACATTCTATTAGTAAGTAACGACATTGATTTTTTAATTGAGACTAAGAGTTTAAGTTTTCTTTCAAAGAATTTTGAGATGAAAAATCTTGAAGACACTTCTTTTGTGATAGGCATCCAGATTCAATGTGACAGGACACGTAGAATATTAAGTTTATCACAAAACGTCAATATCGAAAAGGTGCTAGATAGATATGGCATGAAGAATTGCTTTTCGGGTGATACATCTGTTACTAGGGGAGATAAGTTGAGTCTACTCTAATGTCTCAAGAACGATTTACAGAAAGAGCAAATGAAAGACATTTCATATGCATCGACAGTTGAAAGTCTGATGTATGCTCAAGTTTGTGCTCGTGCAAACATAGCATATGTTATTGGAAAACTTGACAGATACCTGATTGGTATCCAATATTGCATATTTTACATCATAATTCCCATGCATATTACAAATAAATATGTGATTTTTACTCCTCTTCTCTACATATTTGCAGGTACACACTTAATGGAGAGATATCCAAATAATCACTTAATTAACACTAATTAAGTGATTAATTAAGATTAAAGATAAAGCCAAATTCAAATCCAGATCCAGAGAAATCCGCGCAACAAACGAAGATTCTAGATATACCACGTGGCTAACAACCTTGTAACTAATCTCCACCAGAAAGTTGTTAGCCAACGGCCACAAAAGTGCCGTGACTTGCGGCGGATCCACCGCAAAATCCGGGCCGTTGGATCTCAGATTTTGCGCCAACAAACTAGGCTCTCGAAGGTTCTCATTCATGCTATAAATACTCCATGAAGACCTGCGTACAAAAACTGAATGGAGAAGAGAGGAGATTAGTTTAGTTGTTGTAATTTTCATGTATTTTTCTCTTTAGGTTTTGTTCTTTAGATCCCTCTTCTTCTTCCCTAGAATTCAATGTAAAAGAGAGTGATTGTGAGGGAGAGAGCTTGTGTAATCAAGGGTGACACTTGAAGCAACAAGGATTGATCCATCCTCCTTCCTCTACTTGAAGCTTGGTTCTAGTTCTATGTGCTTTCTTTAATTGCTTTCTTTATTGCTTAGTTTACTTCTTGCAATTTACTTCATGCTTTCTTGTATTTTTCTTATGGCTTGTTGTAGCTAATTCCTTCTCCATGTACTAGGTTACCACTAGCTTAGCTTACTTCACTAACTCATTGGTGATTGCTTTTGTTCATCTTGCAAGTTGTATGATCTTCTCTTCTCCGATGGTTAAACCACCATCTTGCAAGTGAGAAAGTAATTAGGTCAACACGCGAGACGAATCCTACGCTAATGGAGTGACAACATTAGGCAAGCATTCGCTATCAAGGAGTCTAGTAAGTCTTGGCAAGCTAGCAAGGTAAGCTAGTCATGGATTGCTTTCTTTAAGTTTTCTTTCTTTTTATTGTGAATACCACATCCACTTCTTGATTTCTTTTCCAACGATTTCCACCATGAACATAGCCATCTTTTCTTTAGTTTCTTTTTCATTTGCTTCATTAAGTTTATAAGCAAGAGAAGAATACTCGTTTGTTCACTTCACTACCACCCAACGTTAAAGCTTCCATCGCGAGCTCTCCCTGAGAATCGACTCGGTATAGCCCTATGCTATAGCGGAGACAAGAAAGGGTACATCAAATACATTTTCATACTCATAATAAGTATACCTTTTCCGTCCAATCAAAATGGCGCCGTTGCCGGGGAGAGCGACGTTCTTTTTGGTTTAAAGTGAAGTACTAAACGATTCTTCTTCTCTGTTGCAGGTTACAGGAGAAGAAAACAGGAAACTATTCATTGCAGTAACATACAAGTGGACCTGGGCCTCTGCTCAAGAAAGCAGAGCCCAGGATCCCTCCAAAGTGCCGCGGATCCACAAGATTTGCCGTGGAAACGCGGCACAGAGGAGTTCACTCCTAACCAATTTTCTGCAGGGCTTCTGGTTCTGTAAAATACATCTGTTTCTATACTTTATTTCCTGTATTCTGCACCATATACCTGCTTAATTAAAAAACAGTAAAAAGTTGGTTGAATTGCTAAAAATTGTTTAGACACTTGCATTTTAGGCACGTGTTTCTTCAATTCTTTACTTTTACTGTTGAAGAGTGCTGGAGGCAAGGTACGTGTTTGCATTGCATTTAGACTAGGACAAACTCTTGCTTGATTTTCATGCTTTGAGTGTATCCTAGCTATATTTCTTGTACACTTGCACAATTCAAATTTAAGGGCATAACCCGTAAATAAGATAAGGTGGGGGAGGTCATTACCCTTTCCTTAGCCCGAAAACCACAATCCCAAGCCTAAATTAATAAAAAGTAGACGTTGGCCCTAGGGACATCTCGGACTCACTTAGGAGATTATCCTAAGGGGGAAAAGTGTTGGAATTTAACTCTTGCAAAATCGGTGTCTAGGAAAGGGGTTGAGGGCCGAAAGCCCGAAGGTTGCTGGTTACTTAATTAAGGAACGTCTCCGGACGGAAAACCTCCCACCAACCTTACCCTTCCCTGGCTGATTAGCTTGTGGTTAGAGTCTGCACCAAACCTCCCGTGGACAGTCTATTTGTTAGGAGTCGTCTAGGTTTAAGTCTACACTAACTTAGGTTAGAATTTTCTTTCTTTCTTTTGTTTGTTTGTTTGTTTGATTTTTGTTTGTGATTGTGTGATATGGCTTACAATTACAATTCTTTCCATCCATATGTCACACACACTCCATATTCGGATAATTCCAACCCGGTGTTTTACAATATGCACCAACCACATACACCGGGTTGGCCTTATCCGAATCAATACGACCCATACACCCCATCTAATGATTATAATGTCCAAAATAATTTTAACTCTTCATCGAGTCATTGGGGATTCACTTACCCCGAGTCAAATTTTCAAAATCCTTGTCCATCATATTCACCAAGTCCACAATATTCACAAGATTCATTTCCCGATTCCGCTTCATATACTCCTTTTTCTGAACCAGTTGAAGACAAATCTGACTTATTAAGGAGTTTAGAAGCTAATTTACAGAGAGCTGAGCAAACACTTACAGAACCATTTCCCTCTCCAGTTCCACAGTATTTTCAAGAGTCTTACTCACTTCCACCTTTTCCTAATGAACAACCATTTGTCATGGAAACGAGTAAAGATTTCTTGTGTGAGTCCACTCTTCCATCACCACACATTTTTGACTCACACTATTCACAAACTTTCCAAAGTCAAGATTCCTATACTCCCATTCTAGAACAATCATTTGAAGATACATCAATTCTAGAAAAGAGTATAGACATCTTGCAAGAGTCTATGTTACAATATCAAAAATCACATGCCAAGTCTATCAATAGTGTGAAAGAACAATTGGATAACCTTCTTAGGAAAGAGGAAACTCTATCCTATCAACATTTGACTAATCCAGTTATACCACACTCTATTGATATGACTCAAGACTCTTGTCATCTTGGAAATCCAGATTCAATTTCAGCACACTCACCTGAACTTGTCCAAACTTCAGATCCAATTGATACATTGACAAGTTTTTCATTTCCTAAACTTGAACTTGTCCAAAATTCAAATCCTGTTGACATTTTGGCAAGTTTCTCATTTCCTAAAAATGAACTTGTCCACACTTCTGATCCAATTGACAATTTGGCAAGTTTTCCTTTTTCTGAAATTGAACTGGAACATGATTTTGATCCTGAACTTCCACTTGATGATTCCATATTACTTCCTGATTCAATCATGACTCCGGTGTCTTCACATAATTTCACTTCATTTCCCGAGTCAGAATTGGATCCATTTTCTATCCATTGTGAAATTGAATCACCGATCTTTTTTGATGATCACATTGAACTTGACCAATTCTACACTCCTGAAAATTCCATTGATAAATTGGCAAGTTCTCCACATTTTATTGAACTACATGAGGAATGTGATCTTGAACCCAAACTCAGTGATTCAATTCTTTTTCCTTATTCCATAATGACTCCGGTATCTTTACCTCACATCAATCTTTTCCCGGAGTCAATCTTGGATCCTTTCACAATTCACAATGAAGTTGAATCATCCATCTTTGAGGATCATATTGAACTTGCCCAATTCTACACTTTTGAAGATTCTATTGACATTTTGGCAAATTTTCCATCTTGTGGAATTGAACTCAATGAGAAATGTGACCTTGATTTTCTCGATCTCTTTACTTCTGAAACTGATTATACAATTCTATCAGAAGATTTTGACTTAAGTTTTGAAGAATTGTATGGCGATGAGCTTGAATTCCTTAATATTGGAAGTAAAGAGATATCACCCATATTAGGTCACATCCCATTGTTGAACAATGATTGTGGACTTGAGTTTTCATTTCTTGACTTGGATCCAATTTTTGAACTCACTTCGACTCCGGCACCATCACTTGACTTAATTCACTTCCCTGAGTCGGTAGTCGTTCCTGTTCTTCCAGAGTCCAAGTCAACTGCTCTATCATTTCATCTTCCATTCTGGGACAAGGATCTTGATGAAAATGACTCTGAAATTATTAGGAAAATCTTGAAATTAGATGGGGTCATGTACATAATTAAAATAACACATGCATACATCATTTTAGTGGGTCATATTTCTAAGATTTCTGGTGGGTTCCTGAAAACCCAAAGCAAAGATGATTGGGCCATGTTCCGTGGACCAATCCGACCACCACCGGAACCACCACCTTAAGGTAATTTGTTCCTTCCCTTTCCATTTTGTTTCATGCATACATATATCATGATGCATTGAGGACAATGCATGAAATAAGTGTGGGAGAGGGTTTACTAACATAGAGTTTTTAGATGTTCTTTATTTTACACTTCTTTTAGAGTTTCTAGACTTTCTTTCTTTTAGAAAATAAAAAAAAAATATAAAAATAAAAACTTTTTGAAATAAGAGATAAAGTTTTGATCTATTTTTAAGAAAATTAAGATGTATCTTAGAAATTAAGAAAGCCTTAATTATGACATCTTAAACATAGTTGAAGTAATAGATCTTGTTTGAAATTATAGACTAAGTAAGTAAAATTGGTGAGATATTTTATCTTGAATTTTTACCTTAGATAAATATGCACTTTACACTTACACATTTCTTGGGATGGAGACAAAGGCCAAAAATGCCATATAAATAAAGAAAAAAAAAGAAAGAAAAAAAAATATATATATAAATAAAAGATCACTTATTAAGCTGGATAACTATGCCTCAAGAAGCATGGTTACTCACGCCTAACGGTGATCTCACTTATTAAGCTGGATAATTATGCCTCGAGAAGCATGATTATTCACGCCTAACGGTGATAAAAAATAATCCCCTTTAGTTTCGTGGCCTTTTCTACTCGAGACCTTAAACCCGAGGGATGTTTTCTCATCTGGTGCCCTAAGACCGTCTGGTTTGGGAGTCATCGGTTAAAGGCTCGTTACAAGGGTAGACTAGAAAGCCTAAACTAAGGGAAGAAAAAAAAGCATAAAAAAATATATATATAAATAAATAAATGGCTTGATGGTTAGAGTTGAAATCCCAGAAATCTTCACTTACACGGTGTGCATACTATCTAGGTTTTATGAAGGATAAAAATATTCAATCCAATTTTGAATTCTTACCTTAATTAAAGACAAGATCTTGCATGGATACTAAGTTTAAGGAAGAATAATTATAGGTGGACTTATGACCTAGGATCACTTATATTTTTGCAAAAATAGTTCGTAAACATATCTCTTATTCAAAATGCGTTTTCAAAATACTAACATTTGTCTTCTTTCTTTATGGATTTTGTGGGTGTAATCCGCTGAAAACCCTCAGGAGACAACACTCCTCCTCTAGGGTAACCTAGAGGTTTAACGGCTTGTTGCACATGCTCAGTGCAATCGCGTCACCAGCGAAAGTGGTGTAATAAAATTGGTAGTTTAGATTTTCTTTCTTTGTTTTGCTCGGGACGAGCAAAAGAATAAGTGTGGGGGTGTGATTGGTATCCAATATTGCATATTTTACATCATAATTCCCATGCATATTACAAATAAATATGTGATTTTTACTCCTCTTCTCTACATATTTGCAGGTACACACTTAATGGAGAGATATCCAAATAATCACTTAATTAACACTAATTAAGTGATTAATCAAGATTAAAGATAAAGCCAAATTCAAATCCAGATCCAGAGAAATCCGCGCAACAAACGAAGATTCTAGATATACCACGTGGCTAACAACCTTGTAACTAATCTCCACCAGAAAGTTGTTAGCCAACGGCCACAAAAGTGCCGTGACTTGCGGCGGATCCACCGCAAAATCCGGGCCGTTGGATCTCAGATTTTGCGCCAACAAACTAGGCTCTCGAAGGTTCTCATCCATGCTATAAATACTCCATGAAGACCTGCGTACAAAAACTGAATGGAGAAGAGAGGAGATTAGTTTAGTTGTTGTAATTTTCATGTATTTTTCTCTTTAGGTTTTGTTCTTTAGATCCCTCTTCTTCTTCCCTAGAATTCAATGTAAAAGAGAGTGATTGTGAGGGAGAGAGCTTGTGTAATCAAGGGTGACACTTGAAGCAACAAGGATTGATCCATCCTCCTTCCTCTACTTGAAGCTTGGTTCTAGTTCTATGTGCTTTCTTTAATTGCTTTCTTTATTGCTTAGTTTACTTCTTGCAATTTACTTCATGCTTTCTTGTATTTTTCTTATGGCTTGTTGTAGCTAATTCCTTCTCCATGTACTAGGTTACCACTAGCTTAGCTTACTTCACTAACTCATTGGTGATTGCTTTTGTTCATCTTGCAAGTTGTATGATCTTCTCTTCTCCGATGGTTAAACCACCATCTTGCAAGTGAGAAAGTAATTAGGTCAACACGCGAGACGAATCCTACGCTAATGGAGTGACAACATTAGGCAAGCATTCGCTATCAAGGAGTCTAGTAAGTCTTGGCAAGCTAGCAAGGTAAGCTAGTCATGGATTGCTTTCTTTAAGTTTCTTTCTTTTATTGTGAATACCACATCCACTTCTTGATTTCTTTTCCAACGATTTCCACCATGAACATAGCCATCTTTTCTTTAGTTTCTTTTCATTTGCTTCATTAAGTTTATAAGAAAGAGAAGAATACTCGTTTGTTCACTTCACTATCACCCAACGTTAAAGCTTCCATCGCGAGCTCTCCCTGAGAATCGACTCGGTATAGCCCTATGCTATAGCGGAGACAAGAAAGGGTACATCAAATACATTTTCATACTCATAATAAGTATACCTTTTCCGTCCAATCAATACCTATGCAATTCTTAGATTGATCACTAGAAAGCTGCCAAGAAGGTAATGTGAATTAAAGAGGACAAAAGACTACAAGCTTACCTACAAAAAATCTGATCAGTTGTAACTGATTGGATACATAGATTCAAAATTTGCTAGACGTACTGACAGTAAGAAATTCACTTTTGGTTATGTCTTCTTGATGGCAGTGGGAGCGGTATCTTGAAAAGTGTCAAGCAGACACTTGTTGCTTCATCTACGATTGAGGCAGACTTTTTTCCTTATTATGAAGTTTTGAATCAAGCTATATGGCTCAGGAATTTTGTTTTCATGTTTCAGCTAGTAGATTTAGTCGAAAGGCTATTACAGCCATACTATGATAATAGAACTGCAGAGCTCTAATGCAAAAGTGATAAGAGTTCAGCAAGGTCGAGGCACATAGACATCAAGTTTCTTTTCGTTAAAAAGATAGAGTTTGAAACAATATTATGTCTGTTGATAGTATTAGTACTATTCTTAATATTACAGATCTACTCACTAAAGGACTTCCATCTAAAGTCTTCTTAGAGCATGTTGTTCATATGAGGATGGTTAGTCATGATGATATTGTGGTTATATGAGAGTGAAAAATTTTATGTAACAGACATTATTTTTAAGTGCACTTTATGTATATTTGTTGATTCTGATAATAAAGTGATAATTGCTTTCTTTTAATTTCTTTTGAGTTTAATTTGCTTATTTGAGTTTGTTAGCAGTTAGACTCATTGAAGTCATAAAGTTAGACTTATTGGAGTCAAAAGGTTAAACTTATTGGAGTTATAAAGAAACTCGTTGGAGTCATGTGATTAGACTCGTTGAAATCATAAAGTGAAACCAGTTGGAATTGTATCTTATTTAATCAAAGGATATTTCAATGTCACACGTCCATATTTGATCTATGTCATTAAGAATTCTGAAACTTATAATGTGAAAGGTCCTACCTCAATTATATAGAAGGTAACGACCACCATGTTCGGTGGCATGACACTTAATGGAGTAGATTGTTTTGAAACATAGTTTATTGACGGTTAAAGTTTTGATAACATAAATTATGTATAATATCCTTCCAGTATGACTTGCTTGGCCTAAGCGAGAGATTATTAGACTTATTTGGATTAAATTCTAAATTAATTTAGGCCTACACAAGTCTACTTGAATTTATATGCCCTTCTCTGTAAACCTATGTTGTTTGACCTAATAAAAAATTGATCAAGCTTAATGGTTTGGGTCTAGACTTGTTTCAATTACACTTAGTCATTGGTGTAAATAAATTTGTTATGTGGATCTTATCTACATGTATGTAACATGTGATATTAATCAGGAGCTTAGATTTATGATGAGTTGAAATAGAATTGCCTTGAACTTATAAATATCATACATTAGAGCTTTCTCCAATACTATGACCTAATCTCACTTTTGGATGCCTCTGATCTACTCTAAGAATCAAGAAGAAAACTCAGTGACTGAAGAAAAGAATCCATTCACTCAACTCTGGTGTCCTTGATATCATGTAATTTTAAGCATCTCTTTCATGATGGAATATGGTATGGCTAAACATTCCTTCCCTTTGATCTTGATAAAGAGGTTATTGCATGCATGGGATCCTTTATGAAATAATTATTATATCAACACATATCACACACCTAGGCATAATAAGCCGCACTCAAGCATTACATAGGATTTTTAGATTTGTTTTTTTATTTCATTACTTGATTAGAAATTATGAATTAAAATCATTTAGATTTTTTGTTGTTATCTTTATTCATAAACCATGTCCTAATTATTGCAGGATTTTATGTTTATTATATATGAATGCACAAATACATATACATATATGTACATGTTGACATTTTTCCTATCCTATTTTTTAAATAGTTGCAATATCACAACATCTGTGTTGCGTCATATTTGTGTCCCTTGTCCATGTTCATCTTTTCTAGCATCAAGTAGAGAAACCTTGAAGAGAAAAAGAAAAAAGATCATTCACTTCATTTAATCTAAAAAGGTACAATGTTGATGGAGTAGGAACCTAAAAAAGAACTTAAATAAAAATTTAGACAAAGTAAGGGGGCTAAAATAAATTTTTCTTTTAATAAAATATTTCAGGTACAACTCTTTTCACACTCCCACTACATCAGGCTACAGCCTACTCCTCTTCTCTTTTTTTTTAGCTTCTCTCACAAGTCACTATCTAACTCTAGACTTGCAAGTCTACTACTATAGCCCCCTATTATTCTCATAGGCTTCTTCTTCTCACTTCCTAAGATGATTCAAAAGTGTAGAGAACACCTCCTTATATAGCCCTTTAGGGAACTATCTAGATGATCATTTAAGCTCCCAGAAGTCTAAGTATCATCTATGAAGGTTCCAAGATTTCTCCATCTTCCATCTTCTTCTAGAAATCAAATTCCAACATATCTATGTAATTAATGAGATATTTGACCTAAATTTCTAGAGTCTCTAAAGTATTCAAGGAAATTGTTGATGACTTCCAACACTTCCCATCAGCAACAATTTCATTACTCACAAGTCCGAGTTTTTTCTTAAGCTTCGAAAATGTTTCTACCTTCAATGGCTTAGTGAAGATGTCAGCAATCTGATCTTCTATCTTGCAGTATGTTATCTTCATAGTCTTCTCTTTGAAATGATGTTAGATGAAATGGTACCTTATTTTTATATGCTTACTCCTTTCATGTAATACTAGATTCTTGCGAAGTGCTATGGCTGATTTGTTATCAATGAAGATCTCTGTCGGTACTTCTTGTTGGTGTTTTAGTTCCTCCATCAGACTCCTGAGCCATATTTCTTGATACGCACATGTCGATGCTACAATGTATTCTGCTTCACAACTTGAAAAGGCAACGATAGACTGCTTCTTTGATGACCAAGTAAATGCTGCTGATCCGATGTTGAACACGAAGCCAGACGTGCTCTTTCTTTCATCGAAATCTCCCCAATAATCATTGTCGATGTATCCAACTAGTCTTGGATCTTCAGAGTGTGTATAAAACAAACCTTGATCAATACTTCCTTTGACATACCTAAGAATTCTCTTGGCTACCTGGAAGTGCTTTTGTCTTGGTTCCTCCAGGTATCTACTCACCAGACCTATTGCATACATATGTCACGTCTTGTGATAGTCAAGTAGCGCAAACTTCTGACTAAGCTCTTGTACAAAGTTGGATCAATAAGGCTTCCTAGTGAATCTCGCCACAACTTCACTCCGACTACAGTAGGAGTTGTAACTGGATTGCAATTGCTCATGTTGAATTTCTAGAGGACTTGCTTTGCGTACTTCTTTTGTGAGATGAAAATTCTTTTTCTGATTGTGACACCTTCACTCCAAAAAAGTAGGACATTTCTCCAATGTTAGTCATCTCGAACTCCTTGATCATATTCTTCTTGAACTCCTCGAACATCTTTGAATTGTTTCCGGTGAAGATCATGTCTTCCATATAGAGACATATAATCATAATGTCTCCATATTTCTTCTCGGTGCATAGAGAATATCGACTCTGTTGGAATCCATTCTCTTGGAAGCATACGTTAATTCTGGTATTCCACGCTCTCGGTGCCTGTTTCAAACCATATAATGCCTTCTTCGGCTTGTAGCTTTATCTTCTGGATTCTTCATCACGTACCCAGGTGGTTGCTCGACGTAGACTTCTTCTAAATAGCCATTTAGGAATGCTGACTTCACGTCCATCTGGTAGATCTTCCAATGATTCTGTGCTGCCAATGCAATGATGAGATGGATGGTGTCGATCCTCGCAACTGGTGCAAACACTTCTTCTTAGTCGATTCCTTCTTGCTTACTATAGCCTTTTGCTACCAGCCTGGCTTTATACTTCTCGACTTTGCCATCTTGATTAGTCTTCGTCTTTTATACCGACTTTATTCCAATGGGTTTATGACCTTCAGGCAAGGTAGTAAGCTCCCATGTATCCTTTCTTCTTATCGCCTCGATCTTGTTATCCATAACTTTTCTCCATTTATCTTCTTGTGCTGCTTGTTGTAGCTGACAGATCACATTCTGCAAACAAGCAGAATAGTGTGTAGTCCTCCATCATCTCGACAGGCTCTATGTTGTTATATAGATCTCTTAGACTTCTCATCCTCCTTGTTGCTCCCCATGAAGAGCTTCCCTTACTTGAATTGGATGGTGTTGATGTCAACGTCAATGTTGGTGTTGATGGAGCTGGACTACTCGATGGATTTGATCTAGTCCTTCTGACTCTTGCAAATCATTATTATTATCTTCAAAGAACATATCTTTGATATTTTTGTCTTTGTCACTCCACCTCCAATAATCTTCTTCGTCAAACTCCACATCTCTTGAAATGTTCCTCTTCTTGGTGTCTGGATTGTACAGCTTGTACGCTTTTATTCTCCCCTCATACATGGTGAAAATGCACTTCTCTTCTCGATTATCTAGCTTCTTTCTTTTCTGCTTTGGGATATGCGCATGTGTGATACACTCAAACACCTTCAAGTGGTTGACTCTTGGCTTGATGCTACTCCACATCTCCACTGGTGTCTTGAACTTGATGCTCTTTGTCGGGCAGTGATTTAGGAGGTAGACTATGCAATCCACAGCTTCTGCCCAAAAAGTCTTCGGCATGTCCTTGATCTTTAATATGCTCCTGCCCATATCAAGAATGGTACGATTCATCCGCTCCACTATGCCGTTTTGTTGTGGTTGTTGGCCCAGAGGCCTTCCACTCTAGTTTTGATGATGATTAACTCATATAGTTATGTGTACTAATAATCTTGTGATTTTAGTTTCAGATCATTAATCAAGTTATTAGTAGGTAATTAGCTTCAACAAGATGATTTGGAAGCTTTCACATGTTGATTCAAGAGCCGGAGCGTCAAAGATCATATATAGCACTTGCTCGGTGGATCAAAGAGTTTTGGATCGAGTCGGCTTGGAGATTGCGCTCTACAAGAAGACATCGGTACCATAATTTAGTTTTGTGTTAGATCCAAATTGTAAAGATTAGAATAGTATGATATGCTCAAGTTCACAACACACACGTTTCATGTTTTGAATATTGGTTTTCGGTTTTTCGGTTTTAGGTTTAACCGATCTTGGTTTTCATGAATAGATAGATCAAAACAAGTTTACATGGTTTAATGTATATTAGATTTGTTCTATATACATGCATGCTTCAACTATTTAAACAAACTTAATTTGATAGTCTATTTCATGTATTTTATGTTTTGGTATTTTTAACAAAACATATTTTGGAATTAATGTCAAAAACATGGATATATATATATATATGTTTCATGTATATAGGATTATATCCATATACATCATGCCTAAATGTTGTTTAAATATCATGTTTTTGTATTTGGATGAGTTTTGGACAAAATGTATTTTCTATTCAAAATCCAAGTTTTAGAAAATACGGTTTTGGTTTTTGGTAAAAATGATAAGACACAAAAATAGTTCAAATTGCATGATATTTGAGTTGTAATTTTATCACATGTTTATATATCAATGTAAAATGATAAAACTATTTTTGGGGATTTTTAAATATTTTACAAGATTTACTAAAAATATTTTAACATGTTTTTCTGACCCTGTTCTGTGCTTGACAGGCTAGGTCGGTCGACCGTACGGTCGACCGAGCCAGTAGCCGGTCGACCTAACGGTCGACCGACGTGCACAGACTTGTGCACGTCTGGCTGGCACTTGACACGGTCGACCGAGCGGTCGACCGGGTCTGAGAGCAGAGCTCTCTGTTTATTTCGGCCGACCGGGCGGTCGACCGGTAGCTGGCAACGGTCAAAATGTGACCGTTGGCCGGTCGACCGCACGGTCGACCGGTAGGGCATTTTTGGCAGTTTCTGCTGCCAACGGCTATATTTTTCTGGGGGCTATAAATACCCCATTTATGGCCAGTTTTCTACAAGATTTTTTGTGCGGATTTTTCCTTACTCTCTGGTGTTTTCACAGCAATCAAAAGAAGTTTTGGATTCAAGTTGAACAATCTATTTGGTGTTTTTGCTAGGGTTTGGAATATCAAAGAAAAGGGTTTTTGGGAAAAGAGTTTTGATTCAACTTCTATATCTTAGTTTCAGTTTTTCCCAAGAATTTTCTTTGTGATTTTGATTTCCATTCCATTGATTTTCTCCACACTTGAGCAACATCTACTATCTCATTCTATAGGATATTTGTGTGGGAGAAGAAATCGTTTGTGGTTGTTATTTAGACCACCAAGTTGTAAACCCAATCTTTGCTTGGCTTTGTGCCTTGGGTTGTATCCCTCAAGTTGTGAGGTGATCCTTGTGTTTGCTTTGTGCTAATCCCTCAAGTTGTGAGGTGATTGTTTTGTTGGATTGGAGCTTGCCTCAAGGAGGAGGTTGTGGTTGTAAAGAGAGGAGTTGGGTACTTCTTGTGAGAGTTCTTTGTGGACTAGCTAGTGGATTAGAAATCCTTCGTGTGTCGAAGGCGGGGATGTAGAGCTGGGTGCTTAAACCTCGAAACATATCTTGTTGTTTGCGCTTGATCCATTGACTCTCTCTTTATCTCTCTCTTTACTTTGTGCCTTGCAACTATTCATATTGTGCATTCATAATTGCTTGGCTTGGTTGTGTGTGCATCACTT
Source organism: Agave tequilana (assembly GCA_038442645.1). Lineage (NCBI taxonomy): Eukaryota > Viridiplantae > Streptophyta > Magnoliopsida > Asparagales > Asparagaceae > Agave > Agave tequilana. The sequence continues at coordinate 48,171 of JAVJIF010015014.1, forward strand.
GTTGATTGCACTTGAGTGTATTGCATTAAGTTTTTAAATTCCGCATTGAGTTCATTAGATTAGCATAATCACCTATTTACCCCCATCTAGGTGATTTTTCAGTGGTGTGTAAGCGACAGTGAGTTGCTGAATTATCCCACACTGCTCGTTGAAGTTATTGAACGCCTTTGAAGTGTACTCACCGCCTCGATTTGATCTGAGTACCTTGATGTGGTAGCCGCTTTGCTTTTCCACCATCTCCTTGAACTCTTTGAATTTCTCCAGAGCTTCGACTTTCTCCTTCAGAAAATAAACCCTTGTTTTTCTGCTATAATCATCAATAAATGTAATAAGTACCTGTTTCCTCCAAAGGAAACGACTTCAAATGGCCCAGCGATGTCCGTGTGTACTAGTTGTAGTTGACTTTCCTACTTCGAAACTTCTTCTGTGCTGTTTGCCCCTCATGCAGCCTTTACATAGCTGATTCGAATGATTGATTTACGGTAGACCTTTCACCATTTTCTCCTTCCATGGAAGATTCAGACCACTGAATGAAAGATGCCTGAGTCGTAGATGCTAGAGCCATGTTTCATTTTTTATGATAGACTTCAAACACTTCACAGGGTCGGCATGAATATTTAAGGTAAACAGTCTATTCGTAGACATGTTCACTTTTCCAATTACTTCATTTTTATTTTTGATAGTAAGAGCAAGATCTTTCATGTGTATATCATAGCCTCTTTCAAGAAGTTTTATCCCAGACTTAAAATATTGTTGTGTAGTGCTGAAACATAATAAACATCAGAGTGTACTGTTCTGCCCCGTCTTTCTCTGGATAATTATCTTCCCCTTTCCTTTACTGAAATCTTTGACTGATCTCCAAAACTGACATCGCCTTGTACCATCTCATTCAGCTCTGTGAAGAACTCCTTGATGCTGCACATGTGGTTACTGGCGTCTATATCCAGATACCATATGTTCTGGCTCTTACTTTCATTTCTCTGTATGCTAGCAAGACTGTAGAATCTTCTAGCTGATTTCTTGCGGCAAAGTTGTTTCTTTCTATTACTTGATTTGTTGGCTTCGCCCAACATTCATAGCTGAGGTGGCCATATTTCTTACATTTGTAGCACTGAGATCTGTCCTCTTGGTAACTTCTTCCTCATCCTCGTCCTCGTGCTCGTGCACCACGTCCTCTTCCTTGAGCGAATGATCTTTCACGATCTTCATCACGACCTTAATTTTCATGGCCTCTTGACATTGTTTGCCACGTCCTCGCTAGAATTTGGAGCCACCTCGCAAAGTGCCTCTTCCTCTATAGCCTTCTTGTCCTCTTTGGTTATTTTATCTGAAAGTCATTTTTCTTTGTAGTGCTTGCTCTAGCTTTTCTCCTTCATTTGTACTAGTATTCATATCTTTCTCATATGCTTGTAATGAACCATAGAGCTCATCAATCGTAACTTCAGAAAGATCTTTAGACTCTTGTATTGCCAGAATAATATATTTAAATTTAGAGTCTAAAGTTCTAAGTATTTTCTCCATAATTCTTACTTCATCAACTACTTCACCATTTCTTTTCATTTGGTTGGTGTTAGTTTGAACTCTATTAAAATAATCAGGTATTGTCTCTGTAGCTTTCATCTTCAAATTTTCAAATTCTGTTCTCAAAGCTTGGAGGCGTACCGTCTTAGCTTTTTCTGCACCTTGATAGGATTTTTGTAAAATCCTCCATGCTTCTTTGGAGGACTGGGCATTTGAAATCTTCTCGAATGCTAATTTTTCCATGCCTTGGTATATAAGGAATACTGCTTTATTATTTCTTTTTCTGAACTCCTTCAACTCACTCTTCTGTGTGGCATTGAGGCTTGCTTTGATAGCAGATGAATATGGTTACGTGTAACTGTTCTCCATAAGCTCCCACAAGTCTTGTGAGCTAAGCAAGACTTTCATCTGAATGCTCCAGTCATCGTAATTGGTCTTTGTCAGCTTCAGAATCTGTGGCTGAGTCATGTTAGCCATCTCGCACACGAGCACTTTCGATTGGCCCGGATAGATCGAACTCAGCTATGATACCACTTTGATGGAGTAGGAACCTAAAGAAGAAGTTAAAAAAAAAAACTTTTGAACAAAGAGAAGGGGCTAAAATAAATTTGCTTTTAATAAAATATTACAAGTACAACTTTTTTCACACTCCCACTACCAGGCTACAACATACTCCTCTTCTCTTTTCTTCTAACTTCTCTCTCAAGTCACTATCTAACTCAAGGCTTAAAGTCTACTACTATAGCCCCTATTATTCTCATAGGCTGCTTCTTCTTCATCTCAACTCTTGAGATGATTTAAAACGGTAGAGAACACCTCTTTATATAGCCCTTTAAGGAACCATCTAAATAATCATTTAAGCTCCCAGAAGTCTAAGCATCATCTATGAAGGTTTCAAGATTTCTCCATCCTTCCATCTTCTTCTAGAAGTCATATTCCAACATATCTATATAATTAATGAGATATTTGACCTGAATTTCTAGAGTCTCTAGAGTGTTCTAGGAAAGTGTTGATGACTTCCAACAAATGTTAACAGAATCTCGCTTCTCTTCATGCATAACATGAGTTCACTGTCAAAATTACAAACCTTTAATTTACAGATTTGTACCTTTATACCCATAAACACCCACCCCCCCCCCCACCCCCCCACCCCCCCCCCCCCCCCCCCCCCCCCCCCCCCAACAACCCACCCAACCAAAAAAAAAAAAAAACATCATGATTAATCTATCCTTATGATCAGGATGAGGTAGAGAGGAGTTTCTTTATGATAGAAGTTGATGAACAAGCTGGACAACCATCTCTTCTGCATCTCAATAACAAACTCAGCTAATGGTAGGTATAGCATGAAACAGGAAGAGGGAACATGGTTGAAAAATGTATTTGTGATGTTGGAGGTATTTGCATAAGGAAGGCACACAAGAAAAATTTTGTTGTGTATGCAAGATTTCTTGAAAGATTTGTATATCACATAGTATCAAAGCATGGAGAAACTTAGCAAGAAGACTTCCTAATATTTTGGTTCATTATACTCAAAACAAGTTGCTCACTGGCATCTAGCAGCCGAAATATCTTCAAAATGATTGCAGTGATACCATTAGGGCTGAAGACTACCATAAAGGCTTCCATGATCAAGCTTATCTAAAAAATCGAATCAACATGTAAATGGTTAGGATCCAACTGTCTAGGTTCATAAATATCAGAAAGAAGGGGTTTGTAAACGAGGGCAAGGACAGCTTACAGTTTGCCAATCCAACCAATAAGAACGATGTTGTTCTACTGTAGTTGCAATACCAAACGGAAACTATATTTTGTCCGGGCCCCAAGGAACCAAGTCTGACCCGAATTTTATCTCTGGCAATACTGCAGCAGGGATACTGAAATCACTTGATTATCATTTAACTTGAAGTCTTTGGATAATTGGTGGCCTAACAATCTGATTCAACTAGAACTAAAAATCTTTTATTTCCATTTCCAGTCAAGGCATACAACTGCAACAGAACAACCATTTGGCTATTCTGATTCCACAGAATCAGAATCAGAACTGGGATTTTTTCCAAGATCCATCCTGATGAAGTAAAGTCCACGCCCCGTCTTCCGGATTATCTTGATGTGATTTTTCAGGGGGCTGAATAAAATTATTGGGGGTTAGACTGACATTTCTGTGGAAGAATATCCAACAAAGCAAACTGCATTTGCAACTTCCATCGCACTTCTTCCATGAGCTTCTTGCTTATGCAGCTAAGATCATTCAAGATAGTAACTTTAGCCATGCGGCTGTTGATCCTTGCAATCCTCTTGTTTCCTCACATCCTTCATGCTGAGGGTGTCAACCTCAATGCTGTTCATCCACCCGTCCTATGGACCATCAGTCCTATCCCTTATCCTCCCTCTATTGGGCTACGGGGATCTCGGATGTTTCCCTATCTTCTCCTGTGGCTTCATCTGCAATCCAGACAGTGGTTCCTTCCTTTTCGCAGTTGTGATATACTATGGTGCCCTGTACTCTACGCCGTATGTCAGCTAGGAAATACCACAGGTCATATGTCTGCTAACAGAGGTCACCCTATCGGAGAAATGCCACTCTCCAATTCTCACAAGACGACAACTTGATTCTGAGAGACCCCAATGGCAACACAGTCTGGTCCTCAGGAAGGCCGGTGGTGGGCATGAAACCGACCCAGAGTGGCAGCTTGGTGCTCTTCGATAATAAAATCATACAGTCTGGAGCTCAAATGATCACCCGACTGACTCATGGCTCATTGGGCAAATGCTGAGGGAGGGACAGAGCCTAACAGCAAATGTATCAGTTACAAATTCGACTAAAGGTCTGTTTTATCTTACTTTTGTTAGAGGACGGATGGCGGCTTATATAGGTTCTGATCCTCCACAACTTTACCATCAACTAAGATCTGATAATGATGAAATACAGAACAAATCCACCTACACAACTTTTCGAAATGGCAGCATTGATAAATATGCATCTTCTAGTGAAATACCTCATCTGTCTTTCTCCTTGTCTCCGGCATCTCTCTTCTTGTCTCCGGCACCCACAATGCAATTCATGAGATTGGAGTCCGATGGGAATTTGAGACGTTATGGATGGGTTTTCAATTTTCATAATTTATCTGGCAGAAGTTTATTGCTCTTTACGCCTCTAGAAGATTGCAGCTATCCCATGGTTTGTGGAGTGTGTGGATTCTGCTCCGATGGGGTTTGCAGTGCCCAGACTTCATCTATTTCAGACCAGTTAATGGGAGGCAATTGAATCCCAGTTGCTCTCCTGTTACTCCTCTGTCATGCCTATCCACCAAAAGTTATCACTTATCACCATTAGCTGATGTCTCGTACTTCAATTACAATGATTTAGATGCTGCATTTCTCCAAAGCACAAACGGAGAGCAATGCAAGGAGGCTCGTTTAAAAGATTGCTCATGTAAATCTGTTTTTTTTCAAAGTTTACCAAGGATAATTCAAATGGTTGGGGGTGGGGAGCTTTGTTCACTGTAGCTCTTGCAGCTGGCTTCATCATTTAAAAATAAGGATGAAAATTTCCCGCAAAAGAAAGAGGAGAACTACTTCAGAGATAGAGAATGAAGAAAATTTTGAGGTGACAGTTGGACTCCCCACAAGCCACAAGGTACGTTGTAGCAGTGCGCTTTTAATATAAGAGATGACAAATACAATTAAAAATTCTAATAATAATAATAAATAATAATAATAATTGATAAAAATAAAAAGAATAGCACACCTATATTTAATGTAATTCGATCAATTAGGGAAGACAACAACAAGAATCCACTAATCAAAAGAGGAGAATACAAAGGGGTTACAATTCTAATTTCACTCACCCAAACCTACAATATCCAATTATATAGGAACAAAAAGAGGGAGAAAAAGAAGAAAAAATAGAGAGCATATTACAAGAGTTCAACTAAACATCTTTCTTATCTTTATAATTTTGAGCTTGGCATCTACCTGCCTGTAACCTCTCATTTTATAGCCTTAAGAAGGCTAACCACTCTTCTTGCATCACTATCATATTAATGGTATCCTACCACGCAAAAAATAAGTCATTCGCAAAAGTTACTTTTCGGCATTTAACTTCATATCACAAAGTCTTTCTTGGTGTGCTGATAGAAAGTCTAATGCATACTTCATTTTGTGGGTTGATTTAACTACACAAACATTCTTGTGGTCTTCAAGTCAGTCCAAAAAGTCTCCACATTGACTTGAATATACAAGCTTCTCCATCTTGACTTGAGCTTTATTAAGCGTCATTTGGATCCTCATTGTCTTCTCTAGTTCTGACGGGCTCAACTTTCACTACTTTGAACACCATGCAATCTGAGATAATGCTCGAACTTGTTCGAAGGTGTAAGCTTCATTATCATATTTGCTGGATTATCTGCCGTACTAATTTTTTTAACTTTGATTACTTTAATTTTTCGAATAAAATAATAAATGACATTAATATATTTGGTTCTCTCATGATACGTCTAGTTCTTTGTCAGATGTATTGCACTCTAATTGTCAGAACACGCCATAGTTTCATTGATGTAATATGAGAAGGTAAAATAAGAAAAAAAAGAAGAAATTAGAATTTTAAGGGGATAAATATGAATTCGAGCTTTAGCACTCAGGATATCTCTCTCTCACTCTGCACATCACCATGCAAAGATTAAATTTATAAAGCAAATCACATGCTTTAATAAAAGGGGTTTTACTTCAATTCATCATAGTTTAGATAAACCACTATAACTCTAAGCCTTATATAGGCTCCTACAAAAAAGACTTTTCCATTTTAACCGATGTGAGACTAAAAAAATACAATAAATAAAATAAAACAACTTAAAAGAAGCTACTACTAAATAATAACTAGACCGATCTTTATCATTCTCCCCGGCTTAAAAGCATTCATCTTCAATGAATGTAGTGGTAACAGGCAGCAGGCAAGATCAGGTAGAACTGTATTGTTGACACTCCGAAAAGACAAAATCCCCATATAGCACTTTAATCGGTCCGAACGATATCCAAACTTGTCGACATTTACAAAAGACGAGATGCTGACAAGCTGACAACCAGATTTCATCCTCAAGGGACAAAGCGATAACTTGAACCTTACTGATTCAGTGAAGCAGACAGTAAGTCAAGTGTCACCTTTGAAGAGGCCTAAGTAGGCTCATGAGGTTAAGTCAATTCAACATTTAGCCTCGCATGAACCCAAGGGGATAGCTTCGCCTGAGCTTTATGCCTTATTGAAGGGCTAAAATATTAGTTTCGCTTGAAGCTTTTCTTATGAGCTTCATATGAAGCTCTTCATAGCTTTACAAAAAGCTAACTTTCAGTTTCGCCTGAAGCTAATTTAACTTTCAGTTTCGCCTGAAGCTAATTTAAGCTTCACCTGAAGCTAAATATAGCTTCTCCTGAAGCTAACACTACCTTCGTCTGAAGTTTTCTTATAAGTTTCACATGAAGACTTTCATAGCTCTACAAAGAGTTAACTTTCAGTTTCGCTTGAAGCTAATTCTAGCTTCGCCTGAAGCTAATACTAGCTGCGCCTGAAGCTTTCTTATGGCTTCGACCTGAAGAATTGTGCTAGCTTCGCGCGAAGCTAATTTCAGTTTCGCGTGAAGCTTTCTGAGCCCCCTGCTGGAGGGTTTGCCAGGTCAACATTTTGACCAAGTCTTTAGTGGGCTAGCCCCACTACTTTAGTGGAGTTAATACCACTTTAAGTGGGCGGTTACACCCGGCCACTTTAAGTGGGCAGTCCATATTAAGTGGAGACAGCCAGGTCAAACGACCATTTTTTTAGGCTCGCGTGAAGCCTATATCTGGCTTTGCATGAGATTTTATAGCCTCGCGCGAAGCTCAAAATAGCCTCTGGCGCAAGGCTAATTGACTGTTACCAGTCTTGCTGAATTCTAGAGGTAGTTACGTCCCTAAGAGCGTATAAATAGTTCACTTTTGGAAGAGCTAGAGGCAGAATCAGAGAGAGAGAAAAAAGCATAAGAGATAGGCTGCATCAGCAGAGCTAATTCTCTTTCTTCAAACAAACTCAGAGGACCAATTCTCTCAATTCAGGGTTCTAATACCCGAGGACCTTCCTCTCTCAAGGAATCTCCACAACTAGGCGAGAAGGAACTCCTTAAGACCCAGTTAATCGCATCATCAACGAAATAAAATGGTCGCGCACTGACCAGACTTCCACCGGCACACTTTTTCAGAAATTTCATAGGAGAGTTCAACTTGTAATTTTCATTTTTTGCTCAATTACTGGTAATCTTCTCCTCAATTTTTATAAGTTTTTCCGTTTTAATTTTCAATGAAAAACATGTACCACTTCTCGCATCAATCAGGCCATGGTTGTGGTCAGAAAAGCTGCACTGATGCATCATGCGTAAACAACGGTGGTCGAGATGAAATTGGCTGTCGTGATAGATCGACCGCAGTCGGAGGTAGCTCGAGCAGGATTAATGCAGTAAAATAACTCAAATCAGCTCCGCTGTAAATTGAACCACATACCAAGATGCCAAACTCTTGTTAACCTTCCTTATTCAGAAAGATCTGCAACAGGTCGTACACGTCAGGCAACCTCAGAGATAAGAAAACTCTCGTAGCTGGTGAAGATGACAAAAGCTTCATGATAAGCTCTGCTAGAAGATCTACATGGGTCATAATAAAAGACTCTTCTACTTCTGGCTCTGGATCTGGCTTCATCAATAGCTTCTAGATCTGGCTCCGGTTTAGCTCATTAATAATTTCTAGCTCTAACTCTGACTCAGCCTCATCAACAACTTCTGATTCTTTAACATCATCACTAGGGACACTATTGATGTGTCGACTCTCGCCACTCGACTCCATCCTCTTTAATGTGGAATTACAATCTCGAGCTAGTCTAAAGATGAGGTCAAGTTTCTCTAACACGCGGTCGAAGTTCTCTTCCATGTCGACTCTGCGGCTCTGTTACGAACCCAACACTTCGAACAGAACTCGAATCGGACTGAAATCTGTCCTGAAACATTGTTGGACTGCAATAGAAACTGCACCGGCACCAAATAAGAGCTCGTGGAGGTTTGATCTTCTATTAAAAAGCTGTGAAATCTTCTAAGGAACTTCGTGACTCAGCTGTGAATCCAACACTTTAGATAAAACTCAAATTAGACTACGAATGGGCCTGAAACAGGCTCTGGAATGTTTGTGTACAGCTGCTATGAATAGTGGCAGCTCAGGTGAGGCAATGATATCAACAATACAATTGCTGATGTCAGCACAGCTTGATGATGTAAGCTGACATTAGCGAATGGCTTAACGTTAGCTTGGTGGTTCGATTCTGTGGTTCAGCTCCCACGCAGCTCGACTTGAGCTGATAATGTTAGCGCTGAGCCGCTGACGTCAGCAAGGGCTCACGGCTCGGCTTGAGCTGAATGAGTGGGTCGAGTCCAGGTCAGCCCTGGGCGAACGTCGGTTTCTTATGGTTTTATAACATAACCTAAGAAGAACTTTTAAGTTCTGGTTCGGATATAAACATGCAACTCACTTCTTTCTTCTCCTCTTTTCACACCCTATCGAGTTAAGGCGACGATTGTGGAACTGGTTGGGGCGAAGTCCGTTGGCAGCGGCAATGAAGGAGCTGCGATGGCAGCACTAGGTCGGACGCGGCTTGGCGAGGACGGTGATGATGTCGACAGTGATCTGGACTGCATGTGGCTTTGTGGAGGAAGAGATCTGATGGAGAAGGTCTCGTCAGAGGGATGGTGGTGTTATCGGGGCTCAGCTACTCGTCGATGAGATCTCAAGAGGAAATTGGAGGTTGCAGTTGTCGACGACGAGGGCAGACCTGGTTGGTGAGGCCTCCAGTGAAACAGCTCGATGATGAAGATGATGGGAGCGACGGTGAGGAGGTGGAGTTATTAGCGACTGTCAAGCGTTGGAGGAGGATGACGAGAGAGTCAGAGGCGGTCAACAAGGCTTCGAAGGCGACGGGCTGGCTACGGAGTGAGGAAGATGGCGTTATGACTATGAGGGAGAGTTCGGGTGGTGGTGGATTAGGTAGCTGCAGTTGGCGTCTTCATGGAAAGATGCCTGGATGGAAGTCTTATACTTACAGACAGGTATCATGTATTTCCTTGTTTGTTCTTATGTACTTTCTAATAGAAAACAGTAGGAATGAGAATTCAGTGGTTCAATGCGATTTTGCAGAAAAACTTACACTGCACCGCACCGCACTGTAACTGAAACCGAACGAAACTAAATTGTAAATATCGGCTCGATTTTGAAAATTGGTTCTGAGAGGAAAGGTTGGAGGGGCTTTGATGGGTTTCGAGTGATGGAGGATCGATGTCGAAGGGGGATGTTAGAGGGGCTTCGAGAGTTGGAGGATTAAGGACTCCTCACAAGTTTGGTTGGAGCGGTGGAGGTTGGTGAGGGGGAGGTTGACGGGAGGAAAGTGAAGGAGGGAGCGGGGAAGGTTGGAGAGGAGGAGGGGAGGTTGGGAACATGAGGGGGGTCAGCGTGGGAGAGAGATTGAGTGGGAGAGAGGAGGAGAGATTGAGTAGGGATAGGTTCTGAGGGAGAGAGGAAGAGAGATTGAGTGGGAGAGAGTTAGGCAATCTAGGCTTTGGGCCAAGAGAAAAAGAGAGGAATGAAAGAAAAAAAATCAAAATATGGGTTGTCGTGGCTTTGGGCATATTGTGGAAAGAGAAAAAATAAAAAAAAAAAAGGAAGTGGGCTTTAAGCCTATTGCGGCTCAGTTCGGTTTACTGAATTCCAAAAATTTTAGAATCGAACCAAACTCCTCTCAAACTACACCGAGTCGATCGGTTCGGTTCGGTTCAGTGTGGTATTGTGGTTGACCAAACTGTATGCTCACCCCCAAAAAATAATATTATGACTTATACTTTTGAATTATTTGTCAAAAAAATTAAAAAAAAAGAAAAATAGAAGAAGATGATGAAGAGAAATAACATCCATTTTAGCTCGAGTGTGTTGTGAAATTGTCTTGTTTTCAAGAGGAGATGATGATCAAAGAAGATCTTATCAAGTTGAAAAGAAAAAAAACTTGAAAAAGATGTAGATTAAAGAAAACAATGTGGCGGTCCATAGGCCTATCGACCACACACAATAAGCGATCGACAGGCCTGTCGACTATACACAATAGAGAAAAAACGCGGCTCAGTCTATCAACAGGAAGCAAGCATTGTCAACATATTGGCACACATGTTGACTTGTGCTCAGATCTGTCGACGGCCAGAGACCCAAATCGGATTCAGGTTTTTTTCAGGTGGACTCCAAATAGAACACAAATTCTATTCATTGAAGGATTGTTTATAAATATTGAAGGATTTAGAATTATTCTAGGCCAAGAAAATCAACTCTTATAAGGATTGATAAAGTTCTTCAAGAATCCGATGGCCAAGATCATTTCATAATTCGAATAGAGTTTGTATTATAAAACTCTATAAGTAAAAATTGTAACCTAGTATATTGAAACACAAGAAAAATATAGGAAGCTAATGCAAAGTGAGAGGTATGTGTGGATACAAAGAGAGAAGGAATACTCTTTAATCTTAAAAGATTAAAGGGAAGGTGAATACACTTGTGGGAATCAAGAGAAAGGTTAGATCTCTTATACCAAGTTTATTAATAAAACTCTCTCAAGTTTTCTCTCCGTGGACGTATGTCAGATTTGGCCGAACTACGTTAAATCTTCGTAGGGGTGTTTGGATTCAAAAAAAGTAGATGGAAGTGAGAAAGTGGGAAGTAGGTTTTTTTTTCCTTTTGAAAAATGAGAATTTGTGTGTATCTTTTCCGGTATTTGGTTGGTAATTGGGAAGTGAAAGTGAAAAATTATATTGTGTTTTCCGGTATTTGGTTAGTAATATAGAAGTGGAAGTGGAAAAGTTGACCACAAAGTTGATCATAAATAATATTAAAATAAAAATTAATTATGAAAAAAATTAGATTGTAATTAGAATGCAAGTAAGATTTACATGACCACAAAATTAACTGTCTTGAGTTACAACTTATTACAAATGAGATTTATATGATCACAAAATTAATTATAGCACCCTGAAAATGAGAAAATAGTTGTGTAAAAGGAAAAAGAAAAGAAAAAGGGATTTTTCTATTTTTCTTTTCCGGTGTTGGATGGACAACGAAAGTGGGAAATGACACTTCCCACTTCTTCACTTCCGCCCACTTCCTTGAAACCAAACAAGCCTGTATCATTTCTCTTTTGTCTTGATATTGCTACTTTACATTAATAGTATTCTTTTGCAAGTATTGCATATTGTCACGGTTCTGTTGTGAAATTGACAGCCCCCATGACCAATCGCTGGGACGGGGCAGCGGAAGCAACACAGGATTAATGGGCAATGAGAAGAAAAAAAAGAAGGGGGAAGATATTTCAAAGTATAAAAAACCAACACACAATTTAACGTGATTCTACCGATCAAACAGGCCTTGTGTATATCTATGAGAGAATGGGAGAAACTTTATTAAACTTTGGGGCAGTAAAATTAGAAATACTTGCACCTCTCGTTAAGAAGGTTACAAGCCCTTTGATCACTGCCAAGAACAGTGAAACCCTTATGGTTAAAGGTTCTCACACGAATCTCTCTTTTTGATGAATAACACATTTTACGAATTGCTAATTCATTGAATACATTGAAGGCAACCCCAAGGGTTTATTTATAGACTAAAAAACTCTCCAAGTCTAATACAAACTTCATCAATACGAACATCACCGCCTCAGAGGAAAGAAAACTCGAATCCAACTCAGACTGAAAATAGATCGAGAAAAGAAAACAGTCAGACACGACACTAATCGACTAGGCCTTAGTATAAGTCGACTAATAACATGTATTAGTCAACTATACCCAATTATTAGTCGACTAACTCTCTGCTTGCAAGATCTAGTGACTATAACAATGTATAAGTCGACTAATTCTTATCATTAGTCGATTATACCAAGTACAAGTCAACTAATACTGTGCACAGCTTCTTGTGTACGTCCTTCTTTGATCTTTGAAGTTTCATCTACCTTCACGATATATTCCAGTCATAATCCTAACAATCTCCCCTAACTTGAATTCATCCAAGTCCAAAAACAGCCACCATGCTCCGTGTGCTCACATCAATGCACAATTGAACAAATCTTGACTTCATCTCCATCTCACTACCTCTTCTCCATAACTCCCTCATGGGGTTCACAACTTGATTAGGTCGAATAAGTTCAGGCCCGACATGAACTTGATCGTCCAACAATCTCCTTGATCCACGCAGGATTTATGAGAATTTGTCCACCATAGGAGTACGATCTGGACTTTCTTGTTTTGCACTGGCACTGCCTAGTCGAAATTGACCTTCGGGATAAAACTGAACATCTGAGCTCGAAACTATCGTAGTCTCCGATTGCTTCACAACCTCCGATCTTGAAGCCGATGATAACTACAATTTACAAAGTGTAACCTCTGAATTTCACAACACGTAAACATCGCTGACACGTTCGGCCTGAAACTTCACATGGGCATTTTTGGAAACTTCCATAAGATCACTTCAGAGCTGAAACTAAACCCTTCTCCATGTAGGGTTCCAAAAGAGATAAGATTATATCTTGATTCGGGAACATGATGAAAGCTTGAAGAGTAGTGATGCATCCATTATGAGACTAAAACTAGATTGTTCCTTCGTAATCAGCTTGCTCGTAGTAGAATTCCCCATGAAGACTTCTTCCCCTTAAACCAAAGTGTATGAGGAGAACATCTTCCTATTGGAACTAATATGCTGTGAATATCCAGAGTCAATTATCCATCTATCTTTGTTACCATCTGACCTGTCTGTAACAGATAGAGTGTCACACTTTTCTTCACCTTCTTCAGCCAGTTTAGCGACACTAGTACCTGATTATTTCTTCTTTTGAGTCCAACAATCAGCTCTAATGTGCTCCTTTTTGTGGTACCAGTTGCACACTAAATTCTTGTGTTTGGGTTACCTGTAGAACTTTCATTACACTCTTCTCTTTTGAAAAGTGAACTTGCCCGGAATCATCACGATGTGACTCACCAGTCAATTGATTGTCAATTTTTTCTTATTGAGCAGATGCTCCTTAACCTCATTGACCTTAATAGTTGATTTGCCTCCATAAGTGATAACTTTTCTAAAGTTCTTATATGAGAAGGTAAAAAATACAGTAATAGAATTGTTTGATCCTCATCTTCTATCTTAACCTCTATCTTATCAAAATCATTGATAATAGAGAAAATTTCTGCAATGTAAGACTTAGGTGTATCTTCATGCATGCGAAAAAGAAAGAGATGTTGCTTCATAATCAACCAATTCCTAATGACTTCTTCAGATAGTGGTCCTGGAGTAGCTCCCACAACGAGGATGTTGTTTTCTCCATAGAAAACTCATCTAACACTTTGTCTGCTAAATAAAGCTGAATAGCCGTCAAGGCTTTCTCATCCAACTCATGTTAAGTTTCTTCATTCATGTCTTGAGGTTTTTTTCCCTCCCGAGTAGTTCTTTCTTCAACCTGCTCTGAGTCAGGATGGCATTTATTCTAATTTGTCACTTGCTGAAATTGATGACACCATCAAACTTCTGAATATCAAACTTAATCGCAGACATCTTCACGTTGACTTTTGTCAAATACCAATTTTTGTGAAATTGATGGTCCCTATGACCAATCGCTGGGGCGACACAGCGAAAGCAACACATAATCGACGAGCAATGAGAAGAAAAAAGAGAAGGGGGAAGATATTCTTAAGTATAGAAAGCCAACAAACAATTTAACATGGTTCCACCGATCAAACAGATCGTGTGTACGTCCATAGGAGAAAAGGAGAAACTTTATTAATTAGAAGCACTCCACCTCTCGCTAAGAAGATTACAAGCCTTTGTTGGCCGCCAAGAACAGTGAAACCCTGATGGCTAAAGCATCTCAACAAATCTCCCTCTTTGATGAATTACATTTTGGAAATTGATAATTCATTGAATACATTAAAGGACAACCCCAAGAGTTTATTTATAGGCCATAGAAATCTTCTAGTCCTATACAAACTCCATTAATACGAACAATCACCGCCTCAGAGGAAAGAAAACTAGAATTTAACTCAAGACTGAAAACAGATTCAGAAAAAGAAACAATCAGACCTGACATTAGTCGACTAGGCCTTAGTATAACTCCACTATAAGCATATATTAGTCGACTATACCCAATTATTAGTCGACTACTCTGACAAAATCTGAGAAACCCAACTCTCTCTTTGTAAGACCTAGTCGACTATACCAATGTATAAGTCGACTAATTCTTATCATTAGTCGGTTATACCAAGTATAAGTCGACTAATATTGTGCATAACTTCTTGTGCACGTCCTTTCTTTGATCTCTGAAGTTTCGTTTGTTTTCACAACGTATTCCAGTCATAATCTTGACAGGTTCCGCAACGACGATCATGATTTTTGGCGCACAATAGTTGGTGTCATAACCCGACTGTTGGTGTGGTCTCAACATTTGGTATCAGAGTTTAAGGTTGATAATAAGGTGATATGTCGAAGATTGAAATTTCTGCAAGCAAGTTCGAGGTCGAGAAATTTAATGGTAAAGAAAATTTTGATCTATGGCGAAAGAGGTGAAAGCATTGTTGGTGTAACAGAGTCTTCACAAAGCCTTGTTGGGAAAGTCAGCAAAATACTATGGGCATGTGATTACTCATCAATTTTGCATATTATTGTCACATTCTCATATTTATTTTTAATAAAACTCTGCTATTTGATCTATTTTTTGCTTAGTGATGTGCAGACCTTTATAAAAAGGAAAAAAACAGGAAAAGAGCCAACAAGCCCAAAAGCCCAATAAATTCAGAGATTTTAGGCAATTCATATTGAAGATTGAAAGGAAAATCTAATTAAATTTGTGATTAAAAAATTAATTATTCTCCAAGTAGAAGAAAGGATATGCTCAGCATATTTAGGGTTTTAAATCCAAATTTTGAGAATATACCTTTGATTATATGGCAAGATAGAGTCATAGAAGGAAATACAAAAGTCTACAATCAAAATTCCTATTCAACCTGAGCATCGTTTAGTAATTGATCATAACTTTTGTTATGAAAATGAAAATCTGATGATTCAAGATGTTCAAAAAGGAGACTGAAAGGGCTACAATTGTTCTGTTGACTACTATTTTCATTTCAATCGTTTGCAGAGTCATATTCAGCTATCAATATGATAGCTAGCTGCAACCCAACTTAATTAATTTTCAATCAAGAGAAGAAATGATTTCTTCCAGCATTATTCACAGTTCAACTTCAAAATTCTGGGAATATACCTTTTGATGAGTCAACATTTTGATGAGTCACTATTCCAGACTTCCTCCTATAAATACCCTAGCAGAGACATCTCAGATTCGAAAGCAGAGATAGATTTTAGGCCAGGCTTTCATTCTTTTAGTGTAGGTTTTTATTTTTCTTTTTATGTAATTTTTATTTTTCTTTATGTAACTAAGAGGAGAGACGAATTTCATAAGGAATGAGAGCAAGCTTGTACTGAGGGTGACACCGGTGGTAAGTCTTTTCTTTCATTATATTTGAATCGAATCAAAGCTTCTTTTTATTCTTTATTCTTGTTTTCATTTACTTTCCTCTGATGTATTACATCCAAGTAAATCTGATAGCCTCGAGACTGCTTCCCCATTGCAAGTGCCCTTGATGGCCTATGATGATGAACAACCATTCTTTTGTTAGTTTAGCTTGCCCTTTTATTCATAGTGTAGATCAGAAATGAGGAAGATCCTACATGCCATGCTTGATCGCCTTCAACGAGTAGGTAAGTCGTAGTTACGGATCCGAAGTATATATGAGCACTGAAGGTAAGTAATTTTTAGGTTTAAACTTTCTTTCTTTTCTTTTAACTTTTAGTTTAGATCACCAACACCACAATCTCACAACTTTTATCACTCTTTTCAATTTCTTTGTATATATCCATTTTCTATTTTCTCCACCTTTCAATCTACCACTTTCTTCCTAACTTAACTTTAACCTATTTTTCTTTTCTTTTAAAGAACTAAAAGAAGATCTTTAACCATTGATTGTAACTTAAAAGAGAACTTGCTAAAAAAACTTCCATCCTTAGTCCCTCTTGTGGATCACGATCCATATAGCAACTTGTTATAGCGGTAGAAATGAGCACCCTGCACTACTATTCTAAAGTTCTGAAATTCGTATTCTTGTGTGCATGTAAAACCTCAATCAAATTTTGGCGTCGTTGTCGGGGAGGGACGGTAAGTTTTCCTCATTTTAGATTTACATTTTTATTAACTTTCTTTTTATTCTTGGTGTACAGGTTTAACAATAAGGAAATTTTTGCTGCAGTGGACATATAAGTGGCCCTGGACTCGACTCTAGAAAGCAGAGCCCAGAAGCCCTCAGATTTACTATATTCCAGTGGCAATCTGAGTGAACTACTAACCTGTATTTTTACAGGTTGGCTGAATTGTAAAGCTAAAATTCTGTAGATTTTTATTCCTGTGTTTGTCTCACTGTACATATTTTCTAACCTCAACAGTTAAAATGATGTTTGTTAAATACTAAAAACGGTTTAGACTTTGCATTTAGGCATGTGTCTAATTCATTTACATTTTACATTATGTTGAAGAGTGCTGGAGCAAAAAATACGTATGCATAGCATATAGTTTAGGAAAATATTCTTGGGTGATATTTGCTTGTGAATATTACTTTTCTATATCTAGCACACATTGTACTAAATTGAATAAGGGCTTGTCCTATAAACAAGATGTAAGGTGGGAAGTCATTACCCTCCCTTTAACCCACAAACCATCTCCTCATATCACTAACCAGCCTAACTAAAACTGAGTAGACGTTGGCCCTAAGGACATCTCGGACTCATATAGGAGACTGACCTAAGGGGAAAGTTGATTTGAATTTGACTCTGTTAAATCGGTGTTTAAGGTTGGGGATTGAGGGGTGAAACCCCGAATGTTGATCGTTTGGCATAATTAGGCATGTTGCTTAGGCTCAGATACCTCCCACCGATCTTGCCTCTACCTGGCCGATTAAATTGAGGTCAGATTCGGCAATATACCCCCTGTGGACAATCTAACCAGTTTGGAGTCGTCTAGGTCAAGATCTACCTTACTTATGTTAGTTTTTTTATTTTTATTGTTTGCTTATTTATTGTTTCTTTGTTTGTATTTGATATTTCTGTGTGATATGCTTATAAACAATAATTTTTCAATTTAATGGTAATCCATGTTACACGACGACCTCTTTTTCGGATTGGTCTTATCCAAATCAATACAACCTATGCCCTCAATTTTATGACCATAATTACCAAATTAATTCCAATTCTTCACAGAGTCAATGGGGATTCACCTCTCCCGAGTCTAATTCAACCAATTGTCCCCTTATCCACCTTGTTCACAATTTTTACAATATTCATTCCCCGATTTTACTTCCTATACTCTTTTTCTAGACCAACCCATTGAAGAAAAATCCGAGTTAGAAAAGAGTATAGAAGCCATGCAGGAGGCCGAATGAAAATTTCAGGCCTCCCAATTTCACAATATTTCTAAGATTTATATCAGTTCCTCTAGTTCAAAATAGAAAAACCATCAATCTTGAAAATGAGTACGCCGTGAGTCCGAGCAACAATCACAAAATCTGATGGATTCACGACTTCACCACAAAATTTCAAAACAAAACTTCATCTTTTCATGTCTAATCGCAATAAAATGATGAACCAATCGACTATGAAAAGCTGCTGAAGCCATGACTCAGGCTCAAATCACTCATAATCATAGATATAAGGTTTAAAACTCTCCATTCTAACCATTTGACCATTCGATGTCACTAACCATTCTATTAGAGCTAAAGATTCATGTTGCTTTGGAAAATAAGATTCCATTTCAGCCACACCCATTTGAACTTGCCCAAACTCTAAATTTTGAAAACCACATTGATATTTGGCAAGTTATCCCTTTTCTGAAATTGAACTTAAGAATGAATATGAACCTGAACCTCAACTTGGTAATTCAATTCTACTCCTGATTCAATAATGACTCTAGTGCTTCACCTGATTCAGTCCTTCTCCAGAGTCCACGTTGGATCCTGTGCCGTCCATCGAGAAATTGAATCACCAATCTTTTATGATCATCATATTGAACTTGACTAATTTCATACTTTTGAAAGTCCTATTGACAAATTGGCAAGTTTCCATT